>JBBPSV010001285.1:0-10004 GCA_038093795.1 Retiboletus fuscus | reverse complement strand
AATGTATCTCAATGGTATGTAAACTGAATCACATGACCTAGGGGGCATATTTGTAGCCAAGAGTGAGTACTATTTATAACCCCACCAAAGCTAAGCAAAATTCCCACAGTGTCTGGCAGTGCGCTTCATGCACTGCTGTCAAGGTTAGTTATGGAAAGGGTTTTTGAGGTCACTGTATATTGAAGCAGTGGAACAAACATCACGTGATCTATATGTCAAATGCTTTATTGCCATGAAAGATGCTCAAGCAAGAGTTTTCTATTCAATTCATATCAAGTTCACCCTATGCTACTTCAATGGAGCTGATGCAAGGCATGAAAGACTCCATCCAGTACGTTTCCTGCTGTAAATCATACATATCCCCCTTATGAACTTGTCTACAAGAAAAGCAGCCGATAACCCCATTATGGCATTCGATGTCAAGCATCAAGAAGAGGTCATGCTCATTCCATACAACTTGATCATTGCAAGCGACAACCTGTTATGCTTGGCCCAGGTAGGGTCGAGCGTAGACTCAAAGGTAACTTCTGGGACTAGGGAGTATCAGCGTTCTAGACACTACGGTATGACTTAGGACCTTCAGGCAAGGTATCTGCTCATGAAGAGCATACTCAGCATCGAAGGATACGAGGAGTCCATTGAGGACGAGTCTTATCCCGGTCTTGGGAGATCGAGTGTAGGAGTTATCTCAAAGATATGATTGAGTAGCTCTAGCTTAGGGAATACAAGCATAGAAACTATGGTTTATATATGTCAGCCATGGAAGGCCATGAAACATGGATGAATGGTCAGAAACATACGGGTCTAAGGGAGACATGACTCAGAGAAATAGAGGGACTTGGGAGGAGTCAGAATGTGAGTCATGTCTGCTGCAGATCTGTTGATCAGCGTTGATCAGAAGCAGCTGTCAATCAACGATTATCATGAAATGAAGAAGCAGTCAGAACGACCCGAAGCGACAATGACAGCGGGGTCATTAGTCAGAAATGAAAGAAGAGATATGGTCCATGGGATATTGACCTACGTGCTGTGATATAGGGATCTGGGTAACGCCAGACAAAGCGGATGGTGATCTGCTGAGACTAAGTGAACTAGGAAAAGGAAAAGAAATAAACGTGGCCAGGTCAAGTTGTAACATTACCCCCCTCTTATGCTCCTCAATGCCACTTGAGGATATCTAAAGGTCAATGTAGCCCCCATTGGGGGAGCCCATAATGTTGGCATAGGCTGTGTTGTCCCACACATCGTCTGTGTAGTCGACCTCCGGCTCGTCCTGAATTCAGGATGTGAGCAGGCGAGGTCGCAGATGGTGCGACTGTCGCGAGGAACGGGATGAGTTGGAGGAAGAGGACGATGATGGAGTGGCAGGGCGGGGACAACAATAGAGCGGGCACTGGTTCTGGATGTGGCCTGGGCACATGCAGAGACAAAAGGGGCACTTGTATTCTGGGCAATCGATGTGCCAGTGTCCAAGGTGGTGACAATGAAAGCAGGACACGTTATATAAGGGGTGATCTGTGGAAAGGCTGATCTCTCCTTCATTCATTAAATGAACCCTCTCAAGGTGGTCAATGAGGTTGATCTCGCTGGGTGACAGCAGAGACGATGATGCAGACGGCGTTGGAGCGAGGGGCTCAGCTGGAGAGGGCACGAGGATGGTTTCAATGGGAAGGGTTGGTTGAACAGGGGGAACCAGGAGGCCAGCCTTGGCAAGGTCCTGTGAGTATCATTCAATGTCAGCGACGAAATCCAGCATGTCAAGCTGGTGCATGGCCGAGAGGAGATAGCTGTGGATGCGGTGGGCTACAAGGCAAAGTTGGGTGGAGAAGAACCCCAATTGGGCATTGGCAGAGGTGAAAGAGGCGATGGGGTCAAGATGTGAGACCTGTAAAAATGCTAAGTACAATGATTCTAAAGGGGAATCTATGTCTAGGTGGGCCTGCATTGTGGTGGCCAGGTGAGAGTCTCGGAGGTGGGTCTGGAAAAGGCGTCCGGACTTGCATAACAGCAGGTCGGACTGAAGGGTATAGGCAAAGTGGGGTACATTTACAGAGAGGATGATCTTAGGCCTCTCTTCCTCTTCAAGGACAGAGGGCCAAGGGAGTGGGTTGGTGTTCCAGCCAGGGGTAGCCATAGTACTGGCACACTCGTCAGCAAGAACCATCGGGGGGTGAATCGTGGGAACAGACAGTTCCTGAGCGAGAGGGGAAGATTCATCGACTCCCTCAAGTGAGGGGAGAACGGAGTCAATGATCGTAGACTTGGTGACAGATGACTCGGTAAGAGAGGATTTGGTAGAAGGGGAGTAAGACATGCTGCTAAAGTCTGTGGTGGATAGGACTCGGTTGGTGATGCTCACGTAGAGACCAGCACGTAGAGTTCTAAGGAGAGAAGACCTTGGGGTGAAGCTTCTTATAGCTTCGAAGGACTGCTTGTGCATGTTTAAACTCTTGTTCGGGGAGCCAGGTGTCGTTGGCGGCGGTGAAGCCACACCAGCGGACTAGGAACTGTCGAGTGATAGCGGAGCCCCGGTGTCGTACAATTTTTTCAATTTCGTACTGTTCTTCACCATCGATAAGGTCAGGTGGGGGTGAAGGGAAGTTGGGGCTGTGCACGGAGTTTTCCTTGTAGGGGGTGAGAAGGGATGCATGGAAGACTGGATGTATTTTCCATGTCTTGGGGAGGCAGAGTTGATATGTGATTGGGGACAGTACCTTGGTGATGGTAAAGGGTCCTTCACGTTTCGGTGCAAACTTCAGGTGAGTCAGGTTGTGTTTCAAATTTCTGGCTTCAAGCCAGACCTGATCACCTTTTTCGAACAGAGTGAAATTCTTCTTATTCCGAGAAGCCATGACTTGTCTAGCTAATTCGTGGGCCGCAAGGGCTTCTTGGTGTGCTGCAGTGAGTTCTTTGATGCGATCTTCCACAGCAGGAAGATCTGTGAGCAGGAGGACAGTGGGTATCAGAGTGGGTTCATATCCCATCATTAGGTAGAATGGGGATTTGCCAGTGACAGAGTGAGGGCGGTGATTGTGAGCGAATTCGGTGTGGATCAGCCAATCAGCCCACATGGTGGGGTTATTCCCCGCAAAGATCTGCAGGTAAGTCTCGAGTTCCTGATTGATCCGCTCAGTTTCCCCATCAGTCTGGGGGTGATATGCAGTTGATAATGCAAGGGAACATCCGAGAAGCCTGCTGAGTTCTTTTGCAAAGCGAGAAGCAAACTGCGGGCCTCAATCAGAGATTATCTTCTCATAGAGCCCAAATCTAGGGTAAACTTTCTTAAAATAGAGGATGGTGACATCCTCTGTTGTGGCAGTTTTGGTAGTAGGGCAGAAAATAGCCCCCTTCAAAGATGCGTAGTTGGCCCAGACTATAACAGCCGTGAAACCATTGGATGTGGGGAGATCCGTGATCATGTCACAGGAGATTTGCTAGAACGGGCGAGTGGCGGTGGACCTGTTCGGGGTGAGCGGGGGGGTCATGGGGTGGGTGTTGACCTTGTGCTGCTGGCAAAGGGCACAGCCCTTGACATACTTGCGAACATACTGGGCCAGACCTGGCCACCAGAACTCGCTCACAACAAGTTGTCGAGTCTTGAGGAAGCCAGGGTGGCCAGCAGACTCATGGTCATGACAGCGTTGGAGGATGGACTGGCGCAGTCTGGCGACGGGGGGAATGTAGACGTGCCCTTGGTAGGTAAGGACGCCCTTGTGGAGCTGCCAGTCGCTCAAATGCAAACAGAAGGCAGTGGGAATTGAGCCATCAAAGGCTTGGAGTGTTTGGAGAAACAGGGGGTCATCCTTTGATGTAGTCTTAATATGGTCGTGGAGTGCGGAGTCAATGAGATGGACAAAGATGGAGTCTGGGAGAAGCACCATCTGCATGTTGTCCGGGGTGTGTTACGCTTTGCCATGGGCTAGGCGTGATCTCAAAGGAGTCAAGAGGACTGGGAGTCGGAAGCTACGATGTGGAGAACCTCTAGCCATGGTACTACTAGAGGGCTGCCCTTGCTATGGAAGCAGAGGGTGGACAAGGACTGAGGCGAGGTAATCAGACGAAGTCTGCAGGAACTCGTTAGATTGAGAAGATCAAGCTTAGTGTTACAGGTTGAGTACTACGGTTTAAATAGGTGGGCTGTGGTAATCGAATAGAACTAGATGGAATGTCATAGAACGAAGATGAGTCAGTCGTAGAATCTGGTAGAACACCAAAGAATAGTGGTGAGTCAGCGTTTACAGAGCATGGAAGTCAGGAGAAAGTCTAAGAACATTATGAGTAATACAAAGGGAAAAGATATCGTCAGACGGGGCTCGAACAGTGAGACAATAGAGTTCGAGGTAGAAGGTAAGCAGAGAGTCAAGGAAAGCATAGTAGAAAGGTCAAGAGAAGGGAAAAATGTAACATTACCCCCCCATGAGGGTCAAGGCACCAGCACAGACACCTTACAAGTCGCAAGTTCCCATAGCGGGTGAGCCGGTCACGTTGGCAAAGGCGGTGTCATCCCAAATGTCGTTGTCCACTCTGGAGTCCAAGTCTGGAGAGTGGGAGCGGTGACGAGGGCGGCTGGGGACCATACGCCGAGTCCCACGGGTATGGCGGGGGCCATGGTAGGAGCAATGGGGCGAGGAGGGGTGTGAGGAGTGCAAGGAGGCAGGAGAGGTAGAGGGCGAGGGCGGCGGAGGAGCGCGGCGCAAAGGGCACTGCCACTGAGAGTGGCCGGGACAGAAACAGCAGCATATCGGGCACTGATAGACCCCACAGTTGACACGCTGGCGACCAAGGCGGTGGCATTGGAAACAGGCCTCGTGAAACCGAGGGTGAGACGAGGGGAGGGGGGTATTGCCAAAATTCCCGGTCCAGCAGGCTTCAATACGTTCGACGACGACGAGCTCCTCAGGGTTCAACGCGGAGGAGGATGCCGAGGGGGTAGATACTGCAGTAGCGCCAAGGTGGGTATAATGGGCAAGATCCTGGAGGTAGCGATCCAGGTCTTGCATGAACTCCAGCATGCCAAGCTGGTAAAATGCGAGGAGGAGTTGGGTTTCCAGCTCCATCTGGATGTGCGACAGGGTGTGATTATGGAAGGTAGCGTTGGCATCGGCAGAGGCGGAGGGGGTGCATACAATGGCAGTGAGTCAAGCCACCTGAAGGGTGGCGAGGTAGAGGGAATGGAGGGCTGATCCATAGTCGAGGTGGGCGCCAATGGGGACCACGTACCTAGGATCCCGAAGGAATCGGAGGAGGACGCGGGATTCTGCATTGGTGGGAAGGTTAGGTCATACCCGATGAGCATGCTCAGGAAGGTCTACAGATTCGATGGTACCGAGATAGGCAGCGAGATGAATGGGGGGTTCAGCGAGTTCGGGGATGGAGATGGTGGGTCGGGTTCCCCAGCCAGGGGTGGCAACGCGGGAAGCAGGAGAGGAGGTGTTGTCAACGATCATTGCATGGGGGTTTAGAACGGAAGGAGGCATATAGTAGGAAGGAGAAGGAGAAACACTTGAGATGCTAGTAGACAAAGAACGAGGAGTAGGGTGGCCAAGCTGAGGAGTTGGACAGGGGTGAACCTCTCTGTCAGACCTGTCGGAGATGGTGAGAGAAGAGATAGAGTCAAGGACAGAATCAGTAACAGACTCTGGAGGCGGTGAACCACCAAGTCAGGGGGGCACAGGAAGAACGAGTTCAGGGACATCGGAGCAAGGCATGATATAGTGGGATGTCGTTGGTGGGTAGTTAAGCAGACTGAGGAGGAGGGAAATCCTTGGGGTGACGTTTTTTATAGGCGAGCAGGAGGAGTTTGGAATTTTTTAAGTTCCGCTCGGGTTCCCAGGAATCGTCTTCTGCCGAGTAGCCCTTCCAGCGGATCAGGAAGTGCCGTTGGGACAGGGGTCCTTGATGGTGGAGAATTCAATCCACGAGGTACTCCTCCTCGGGGCCTACATGGTCAGGAGGAGGACGGGGGAAGTTCGGACCATGAACAAGGGTCTCCTTGGCAGGAGAGAGAAGAGAGGCGTGGAAAACGGGGTGGATCTTCCAAGTTTTGGGGAGACGCAGCCAGTAAGTGATGGGGGAGAGAACTTTAACGATTTCAAATGGTCCCTCGCGTTTCGGGAGGAACTTAGGGTCCTTCTGAAGGCGGTGGAGGTTCCTGGCCTCCAACCAGACCTTGTCCCCTAGGGCGAAGGGTTTGAAGTGTTGCCGGGTTCGAGCGGCCATGGTTGCTCTAGCAAGTTCGTGGGCCGCTTTGGCCTCGTCCCTAGCTTTGGTGAGCTAGGAGAGGTGGAGTTCTACTGTGGGGAGATTGGAAGGGGAGAGAACTGAAGGAAGGGGTTTTGATTCATATCCCATTTGGAGGAAAAACGGAGATTGGTTGGTGACAGAATGGGGGCGGTGGTTATGGGCAAACTCGGCGAAGGTCAGTAGTTCGGTCCATGAGGCAGGGTTATTCCCGCAAAAGATCCGAAGATAAGTCTCTAGTTCCTGATTCATTCGTTCAGTTTGGCCGTCCGTCTGGGGGTGATAGGCGGTAGATAGGCGGAGGTCGTAGTTGAGAATACGTCCCATCTCCTTGGTGAATGCCGAGGCAAATTGAGGTCCTCTGTCCGAGATGACCCGGTCGAAGAGTCCGAAGCGTCGGTAAACTTTGTGAAAGTAGAGAGAGGCAATGTTAGCTGCTGAGGCGGACTTGGTGGTTGGACAAAATATAGCCCCTTTGAAGGCCCGATCGACCCATACAACTATAGAGTCTTTTCCATTTGAAATAGGAAGATCAGTGATCAGGTCTACTGTGATGTCCTGGAAGGGATGGGATGCCGAGGTAGGAATGGGGGTTAGAGGCGGGGTACCAGGATGGGTATTAGCCTTGCATTGTTGGCAGACCGCACATCCTTCTATGTAGTTTCGAACAAAAGAGGCTAAGCCTGGCCACCAAAACTCGGCAGAGACTAGCTGGCGGGTTTTGAGATATCCGGGGTGACCAGCGGATTCATGGTCATGGCATCTTTGCAGGATTTTGCGCCTAAGGTCTCCTTCAGGAGGAACGTAGATGCGGTCTTGATAAGTAAGGATTCCCTTCCGGTTTTGCCAGTCAGAAAGGCAAGAACGAAATGCCGCTGGAACGTGTTCGTCGACTGCTTGGAGAGAGGTCAAGGCGAATGGGTCAGCAGCAGAAGCAGAGCGGATCTTTGTGGAGAGGGCGATGTCTATGACGTTGACAAAGAGAGATGGAGGTAGTAGGGTTACGAGGGAGTTGTCTGAAGCGTCTTTTGGGAAGTGGTCGATTCGTCGGGAGAGGGCATCGGGGCCGGCAAGTTGGGATCCGGGTACGTGGATTAATTTGAGATCAAAATCGGTGAGGTCGAGTAACCAACGAGCTTGTCGTCGATTCAAGGTGTGGGGTTCTCGGAAGTAAGTGAGATTCTTATGATCCGTGAATATTTGAACCTGGTGGGGGGATCCTCGCAGGTAGTGGGACCAGGCTTTGAGTGCTCAGAGCATGGCCAAGAGTTCTTAGTCATGGATATCGTAGTTCTGTTGAGTAGAGTCGAAACTTTGTGAGAGGTAAGAACAAGGATGCCATTCGCCATTGGAATCTGCTTGGAGAAGGATTCCTCCAGAGGCATAGAGGGAGGCGTCTGTGGCGACAGTGAAGGGGGCAGAGAGGTCGGGAACTCAGAGGACGGGCTGGGAGGCAAATCTTGCTTTAAGGAGGTCGAATGCTGACTGGCAGGAATTATCCCAAGACCAGGTGATAGACTTTTTAGTGAGGTCAATGAGGGGTCGGGCTATGGTGGAGTAATCAGGGATGAATCGCCGGTAGAAGTTGGCGAAACCAAGGAAAGATCTGATGTCTTTTACAGAGGTAGGAGTGGGCCAATGGGCGATCCCGTCTAACTTAGTGGGGTCCATGGCGATTTCATCAGGGCAGATGATCATTCCAAGGTATTCGACCTCGTCTCGATCAAAGAAGCACTTTTCAGGTTTCAAGTGAAGGTGGAGTTCCTCCATCCGTTGTAGCACCCGATGGGTACGCTCTTTGTGGGTTTGTTGATCGGGGGAGAAGATGAGAAGGTCGTCCATATAGATAAACAGCCAACCTTCCGCGATGAGATCTCGAAACAAGTCATTCATGAACCGTTGGAATGTGGGGGGAGAGTTAGTTAGTCCGAAAAACATGATGTTTGGTTCAAACAACCCCCGGTGCGTGATAAAAGCCGCTGAAGAACAACAAACCCGGCTCCTATGGAGAAGACCAGGTAGTATAAAAGGTGAGGGGTGCGATGGGTTTGTCCCCAAAGAGGGTTCGAGGCGGAGGTGAAGTGCCAGAAGGGAATGGTCCAGGAGGAAGGATATTCCGGACGTGTGTCCAGAGAAGAGAGCGATAGTCCGGTAGTGAGAATGGTAGTCCGATGGTAGATACGATAGTCCGGACACGTGAGTCCGAGGGGAGAGCGACGTGGAAGACGGCGGAGACGATGACGGCGACGAGTACATGCGTGCATGCGTGCGTGGAGAGGATCCTCTGATCCTCAGAAGTCAAAAAGTCTATTTGAAAACCAAAGGTACAAGACTTTATAGTCCGGGCATTTCCCAGGACTGTCAGGGATAAAGAACACGAACTCTAACTATAAAACGAAGCGAAGGTGATGACAAACGGTAGCGATAAATGATGATGACGAATGAAATGGGTAAAGATAACTACTTGTAAGTGGTACGAAAGGAGACCGATGAAGACCAAACAAAAGGATTAATAGACCGGACGGGACTAACCAAGGACTAAGAGACCGGGTGAGGAAGGACGGACCAGACTAGGTAAACGATGACCGGATGGAGTGTACACAACGATGGACAGTCTGTAGGATGTGGTGAAACGATGGGATATGACACTAGAGACGTATGAGTCTCTACATCCGCGGGGTACTTGAATACTGACTGTCCCCAGTCAGTGGTGTGGCGTGGGAAAACGGACAATGCGGGGTTTGAATACGCGGTCTTGACGCGTCAAGCAGCTTGACCGCGTCGTGTCGCTCCACTTCTTTCTCACTCTCTTCCATCATCATCAGCATCTGCCTCAATGTCGTCCAAGCAACAGTTCACAAGCCGGCTCGCCAACCTCCAAGTCATGACCGACGTGGGTGCAATTGTGCGATGGGACGCGTGCCACAAATTGAAGAACGCCACGGACCGGCTCGAAGCGGAAGCGAAGTCCTGGCCCGACAACAGGGAAGACCTCAAGGACGACATCGACTCGTGGTTGGGGAGGTTCGGGTCAGCGATGGTACATGTCCGGTCTATTCTGGTTGCGTGCAGGTGCTAAACGAGACGGGAACGGTCTAGGACGCATGGGAGACCGCCAAGAAAGAAGGGGACACGCTATACATCAATACTGACATGGACGACGAGATCGCGGCCGAGGTCGTCAAAGCCGAACACCAATATGCGAAGTGGATGGAGTCGAGGAACGTGCCGCTGCCCGTTGAAGAATCCGGACCGTCCGTGGCGACGCAAGAGTCCGCGATGGAGACCGATGAGGTCGAGAAGAGTGTGGTGCCCAAGGTGGAGAAGGAGACAACGGAGACCGACGAGGTCGAGGAGGGCACGGTGCCCGAGGTGGAGAGGGGGACAGTGTCGTCTGGCATTGGGTCGGTCACTGCGTCGGTCGCGTCGTCTGCGCACAAGGTACGTGGCGTGCTAATGGACTTCGACGACGGACTAACAGCAGTCTAGCGAGGGCGGACTGACGAGGACGCGGACGAGGACGAAGAGGCCGCTGCCCCCAAAAAGAAGACCGTCGTTGCCAAGGATGCGGGCCCGAAGACCGCAGCGGACTACCCACCGTGCAAGCTGTGCACCAGAGTCAGCGTCGCAAGTCAGTGCTCGAGGGGAAAGGGGATGGCGTGTACCCACTGCGGGCACCTCAAGGTCGGCTGCAGCAACTCGGGTGGTCGGAACGCGCCGAGGAGGGAGTCGACGATGGCAGTCGTACTCGAGGCGACACTAGG
>JBBPSV010001284.1:0-10008 GCA_038093795.1 Retiboletus fuscus | reverse complement strand
AGTAATCAGGTCCAAGGGCTCAAATCAATGACATGCAGGTGAGTTCATTGTCCAGAGTCTTCATATCAAAGGTAGAGATGCAAAGTTGCTTGATCCTGGACATTCCTTCCTCAACTTGAGCAATCAGCGCTGTGAGTGACTCATCTGGATGCTTTCTGATACTAAAGAACTCATCATAGGCCACAAAGCAAGTGCCAGCCTTTTGCTGCACATACAGAGCCTGTAAAGTGTTCCAAGCAGCAGTGGGGTTGTCCTGGTGGTCCCTAATGTGGATCCTCTGATCAGGAGTGATGTTGAGCATGATTTCACCAGCAGCCTTGTCCAATTTGACATCCCAAGCATCTTGCTCATGTTACGCTTTGCCATGGGCTAGGCGTTATCTCAAGGAGTCAAGCAGACTTGGGAGTGTTGGAAGCTTAGACGACGTCAAAGACCTCTAGCCATGGTGCTACTAGAGGGCTACCCTGCTGTGGAAGCGAAGGGTGGGCAAGGACTGAGACTGGGATCAGACGAGGTCTGCAGTAACTCGTAGAATTGAGAAGATCAAGCTTAGTGTTACAGGTTGAGTGCTACAGTTTAAATAGACGAGCTGTGGTAAAGTAAAGGAACTAGATGGAACACTGAGGAACAAGGGTGAGTCAGCGTGTACATGGCATCGAAGTCAATGGAACGTTAAAGAACATGTGAGTAATCCAATGGTAAAAAGGTATTGTCAAGTGGGGCTCAAATGGCGAGACAAGTAGGTTCAAGGTGAGAGAGATAGGCATAAGGCAGAGCATAGCAAGAGGGGCATGAAAGGAAAAGAAAATGTAACATTATCCCCCCATGAGGGTCAAGATACCGTTGCAGACCATTACAAGTCACAGGCCTCCATAGCCAGTGAGCCGGTCATATTGGCGAAGGCTGTGTCATCCCAGACATCATTGTCCACTCCCTGGTCCAAGTGGGAGCAGTGGCAAGGGCGGCTGGAGACCATGCGCCAAGCACTGCAGGAGTGGCGGGGTCCGTGGTAGGAGCGGTGGGGCGAGGAGGGATGCAACAAGTGAGAGGAGGTGGGAGAGGTAGAGGGTGAGGGTGGTGGAGGAGCGCGGCGCAGAGGACACTGCTGCTGAGAGTGGCCAGGACAGAAACAGAGGCAAATCAGGCACTGGTATGTCCCACATTGGACACACTGGTGACCAAGGCGGTGGCATTGGAAGCACACCTTGTGAAAGCAAGGGTGTGAGGACAGAAGAGGGGTATTGCCAAAGTTGCCTGTCCAACGGGCTTCAATCCACTCAATGACAGCAAGTTCCTCGGAGTCGAGTGGAGAGGAGGATGCAGAGGGAGTGGATGCGGCCATGGAACTGAGATGGATATATTGAGCAAGATCTCAAAGGTAACGGTCTAAATCCTCCATGAATTTGAGCATTTCAAGTTGATAGAACACCAGGATCAGGTTGGTCTCCATCTCCATTTGGATATGGGAGATGGTGTAGTCCTGAAAGGCAGCATGAGCGTCAGTGGAAGGGTTCCGGATGACTGAAGTGAGGCAAGCAACTTGGAGAGTGGCAAGGTAAAGGAAATGTAGGGCAGAGCCATAGTTGAGGTGCACGCTGATGGGGACCATGTACCTGGGGTCCTGGATGAAGTGGAGGAGGGTTCTGGACTGGGTTTCCAAAGGGAGGTCAGTGCAGACCTGGTGGGCATGTTCAGGGAGGTCAACAGATTCTATGATGCCAAGGTAAGCGGCAAGGCAGACCGGGGGTTCAGAGGCTATGAGGGAGGAAAGAGCAGAGTGGTTTCCCCAACCAGGGGTGGCCATGCAAGAGATTGGGGATGAGGTGTCATCGACGATCATGGAGTGAGGGATTAGAACGGAAGGAGGCATAACGTATGGAGGACTAGCAGAATGAAGATCTGAGATGATAGGAGACACAGGAGGAGGAGGGAAAATGCAAGAGTCAGGAGTTGTGCTGGGGTAAGACTCTCTGTTGGAGTTGGTGGAGATGGTGATAGAAAATACAGAATCCAGGACAGAATCATAAGAAGATTCGGAAGGTGGTGGGACAGAGATGCGGGGAGGAGTGGGAAGGATGATTTCTGGGACATCAGAGCAGGGCATGGTGTTGTTAGGGGTGGTAATCATTAAGGGGACTGAAGAGGAAAGTCCTTGGGATGACACTTTTTATAAGCAGTGAGGAGGAGTTTGGAATTCTTCAGATTCTGCTTGGGTTCCCAGGAGTCATCCTCAGCTGAGTACCCTTTCCAGTGGATCAGGAACTGCCATCAGGTGGGAGGGCCCTGATGACGAAGGATATGGTCCACGAGGTACTGTTCCTCAGGGCCAACATGGTCAGGAGGGGGTTTCGGGAAGCTAGGGCTGTGGACAGGGGTTTCCTTGGCAGGGGAAAGAAGGGAGGCATGGAAAACAGGGTGGATTCTCCAGGTTTTAAGGAGGTGTAAGCGGTAAGTGAGTGGGGAAAGAACCTTGGTGATTTCAAATGGTTCTTCTTGTTGTGGGAGGAACTTGGGGTCCTTCTGAAGGCAGTGGAGATTCCTTGCTTCTAGCCATACCTTATCCCTAGGGTAAAAGGTTTGGAGTTCCGTCGCATCTGGGAGGCCATGACAGCCCTAGCGAGCTCGTGGGCAGCTCAAGCTTCATCCCTGGCTTTGGTGAGTTGGGAGAGGCAGAGTTCTACAGCTGGGAATTTGGAGGACATGAGAATGAAGAGAAGGGGTTTCAGCTCATAATCCATTTGGAGGAAGAATGGGGATTGGTTGATGACAGAGTGGGGGTGATGGTTGTGGGCAAATTCAGTGAAGGTCAAGAATTCAGTCCAGGAAGTAGGATTGTCACCACAGAAAATCTGGAGGTAGGTTTCGAGTTCCTGGTTCGTGCGTTCTGTCTGTCTGTCGGTTTGCAGATGGTATGTGGTGGACAGATGGAGGTCGTAATTTAGGATCCTTCCCATCTCTTTGGCAAAGGCTGAGGCAAACTGGGGACCCCTATTGGAGATGACTTGATCAAAAAGGCCAAAGCAGCGTTAGACCTTATGGAAATAGAGCAAGGCAACATCAGCCGCAGACGCTGATTTAGTAGTTGGGCAGAATATTGCCCCTTTAAAGGCACGATCCACCCAGACGACAATAGAATCCTTGCCATCCGAGATAGGGAGATCGGTGATCAAGTCAACCAAGATGTCTTGGAAGGGATGAGATGCAGAGGTGGCGATGAGAGTCAAGGGAGGGACGCTAGGATGAGTGTTGGCCTTGCATTGTTGGCAGGTGGCACATCCCTCTACATAGTTTTGGACAAAGGATGCAAGACCAGGCCACCAGAATTCGGCTGAGACTAGTTGGCAGGTTTTGAGATAACCAGGGTGGCTGGTGGTTTCATGGTCATGACATCTCTGCAGGACCTCTCTTTGGAGATCCCCATCTGGAGGAATGTACACCTGATCTTGGTATGTAAGTACTCCCTCACGGTTTTGCCAATCTGAGAGCCAGGAATGGAATGCAGAGAGGATATTTTCATCGACAGCTTGAAGGGAGATAAGACCGAATGGGTCAGCTGCAGAGGCCAAACAGATTTTCATAGAAAGGGCTACGTCAATGACATTGATAAAGAGGGATGGTGGAAGCAGCATGACAAGGGCATTATCCTATGCATGAGTCGGGAGGTGGTCGGCATGTTGAGAGAGAGCGTTGGGAGCCGAAAGTTGTGATCCGGGTATATGGATCAGTTTGAGATCAAAATCTGCCAGATCTAGCAGCCAATGGGCCTGCTGTTGGTTCAAGGTGTGGGGTTCGCAGAAGTAAGTGAGGTTCTTGTGATCAGTGAATACTTGAACCTAATGAGGGGACTCCTGCAAATAGTGGGACCAGGCTTTGAGTGCTCAAAGAACTGCGAGGAGTTCTTGATTATGGATATCATAGTTCCATTGGGCTGAATCGAAACTTTGGAAGAGGTACAAGCAGGGGTGCCATTCTCCATTGGTATCTGCTTGTAGGAGGATTCCTCTGGAGGCATATAGGAAAGTGTTGGTGGAGATGGCAAAAAAAGCAGAGAGATCTGGAACTCTGAGGACAGGTTTAGATGCGAACCGTTCTTTGAGGAGATTGAATGTGGATTGGCACAAGTCTTCCCAAGACCAGGTGGAGGTCTTTTTGGTGAGGTCAATGAGGGGTCGGGCTATGGTTGAGTAATCAGGAATGAACCTGCGGTAAAAATTGGCAAAGCCTAAGAATGATTGAACTTCTTTCACTAAGATGGGGGTAGGCCAATGGGCTATTCCATCCAACTTGGTAGGGTTCATGGCGATTTTGTCAGGACGGATTATCATCCCTAAGTATTCTACCTCATCTCGGTTGAAGAAGCACTTCTCTGGTTTCAGATGGAGATGGAGCTCTGTTATTCATTGCAGCACCCAGTGGGTTTGTTCAGTGTGGGTTTTCTGATCCGGGGAGAAAATAAGGAGGTCATCCATGTAAATGACTAACCACCCTTCTGCGATGAGGTCCCGGAATGAGTCATTCATGAATCGTTGGAAGGTGGAAGGGGAGTTGGTTAGTCTGAAGAACATGATGTTGGGTTCGAATAGACCATGGTGCATGATGAAGGCAGCCTTCCATTGGTCTCCTTCCTTTATCCAAACATTATTGTACCCCCATCACATGTCCATCTTAGTGAACACTTTAGCTCCTCTGATCCAGTCCATGAAATCCTGGAGAAGGGGAAGGGGGTAAGCATTGCGAATAGTCTGTTCATTCAAACATCAGTAATCCTGGCAGGGACGGAGACTGGGTTTGTGTCCAGGTTGTGCCTTCTTTTTGACAAAGAAGAAGGGAGAGGCCTGGGGGGATTTTGAGGGGGAAATCTTGCCTGAAGCTAGGTTTTCATCAATGAATTTATCCATGGGTAGTCGTTTGTCAGCCGAGAGGGGGTAGATTTTGGTGATACAGGGTACGAAGTTGTCTCAGAGGTTAATGGCATGGTTATAGGGGCGAGATGGGGGAAGGATGTTGGCTGCTTCTTCTGCAAAGACTTCTTTGTATTGGGTATATTCCTCAGGGAGGGGGGATGTGATGGGCGTTTCTGGGGATAGAGCGAGGCTGGAGGCAATGGAGAGGTGAGAGATGACGGGGGCTGGGATGAAACATGACCCACATCGGATGATCTGGTTTATGGTATATTGGTCGTGGGCTTGGGTCAAGAAGTCGCATTTGTCTTCCCAGCCATTGTAAGCATAGAGACATTTGTCCTGGACCGAGTTGACAAAGACATGACAAGGGGGTGGTTTTAGGGGAACGATGAGCTTTTCCTGGCATAGGTAGGCCCCTTGATGGAGGAAGAAGAGGAGTTTGGATTCATCAGTGGTTTCGGCAATTTGGAGGGTCCTCTTAGTCCAGTCAATAGTTGGGTTGGCCTTCTGCAGCCAGGGGATTCCGAGGAATATGTTGTCCTTACTTAAGTGCATGACATGACAGGAAACCTGGTGGACCAGTCCTTCTGTCGAGATGAAGAGGTTGGCAATATATTGGATGGTTCCTTTGTTGTTAGCCGTTCTGTCAGCGTTTCTAGCGTAGACCAGTTGGTTGAGTTTGGTTAGTGGGATCTTATGTTTCTTGGCGAACCCCCAATCAATGCAGCAAACATCTGCTCCACTGTCAATCAGGGCTCTCGTATCAACGGTTTGCAGAGTGTGCAAGGGGATAATAACTTGTACTGGGATTTGCATGGATTTCGTAGTAGAAGTTACAAGTACCAAGGCACTAGGGGACGTAGACGTTGTGGCAGGTCCCTGCTTTAAAAACCCTGGGAGAAGGAAACTCTTCTAACCGCTTCCCCTTCCTCGTCTTCATCTACGTCATCAGGGATTTCTTCCAGTTTTGAAAGGTCAGAGGTTGCTACTGCCTTGACCGAGGGTTTCTTTCCTTTGGAGAACTCTGGGCAATTGACAGAGAGGTGTCCTCCTTTTTAGCATTGGAAGCAAAGGTTGTTCTCAATACACCGTGTTCGTTTGGTGGGGGTTAGCTTAGGAATGGGGGTAGTACATATGGCATCCACGTCCATAGCATCAGGATCAGGGGTGGAGGACTTCATGGTGGAGTGGAAACTATGGAAAACCTTCCCACTTCCTTGCTTTGCTAGGTCTTTAGCCCGCTCTTTCATGGCAGCAAAGTGGGCTGCCTTGGCATACCAGTCCTCAATTTTATCCAGAGGGGTCTCCATGCTCTGGATTTTCCACATAAGGGGTTCTGGAATTCTGATGGCAAAGTAGCTTATAAGGACATTGGCATCCATGACCTTGGAGATGGCTATGTGGTTTTGGAAGTGGGCAGTATATTTGGTGAGGGAGGGGGAGTAGTCTCTGTGCTTGTTCTTGATCATCTTCATCGTTGCAAGCCAGTGAAGGCTGGAGGCGATGGTGTCTTTTTGGATGAAGGATTTAGAGAAGGAGTCACAAAAGTCAGTGAAGGTCCCAAGGTTTAGTGTAGCTTGGGCAAGAATCTTTTGCCTGAAAGTAGTAGCCCATACCTTCGCAGATCCTTTCTTCATGAATGACAGGGCATAAGCTACCTTCTTGGCATCAGTATCATAGACCTCTGAGTTTATGGCAAGGTAGAACATGACGGTTCCCAGCCAATCCTCTGCTTTAGCAAATGATCCATCAAAGTCTTCTGGCGTCCCGAGACAGAGTTCAGTGGGTTTTGAGGCTGTGGGGGCCATGTCTGGTTGAGGAATAGCTGGTGGGGGTGGATACGAGAGGGGAAGACCTCCAAAGGGGGGGTTATGAGTTCGAGGGGTTGGGGATGGTGGGGTAGGTTCTCTGGGGATGGTTAGTCCAGAAGAGAATTGATGTTGAAGAGTGAGTTCTTCTTCCTGTCCAAAGATTGTATCGAGGTTTAAGTCTGGGTTGGATTCCAGGGACGAAGACAAGTCTTGGGGTTCTTCCAACTCAGATAAGTCGGTGGGGGGTGGTCCTCAAGGTTTAGACCAATGAGGGTCAATGGTGGGTCGCTGCAAAGCTATGGTTGTTCAAGGGATTTGAGGTATCTGCTCACAGAGAGCACACTCGAGAATCTAGTGGGGAATGGAGCTACAACGGAGGTAGTCCACATGAGAAGAAGCTTGATCTTTTGTTACGCTTTGCCATGGGCTAGGCGTTATCTCAAGGAGTCAAGCAGACTTGGGAGTGTTGGAAGCTTAGACGACGTCAAAGACCTCTAGCCATGGTGCTACTAGAGGGCTACCCTGCTGTGGAAGCGAAGGGTGGGCAAGGACTGAGACTGGGATCAGACGAGGTCCATAGTAACTTGTAGAATTGAGAAGATCAAGCTTAGTGTTACAGGTTGAGTACTATGGTTTAAATAAACAAGCCATGGTAAAGTAAAGGAACTCCAGCTGCCTGAATCAGCTGTCTAACAGGTTATGAGCCCTGCGCACTAGACAGCGCACCACTACACGCCTACTACACGACTTATTTTCACTGTTTTCCAACTCCGTCACATCCAACTTCACAATTCGTCCACTATGACCTCTGAACACCATCACCATCGCATTTCGCCTCTCACTGGTGACAACTACACCACCTGGAGTGAGGAGATGAAGGCACTCCTGCACTCCAAAGGCCTTTGGTGCCTTGTGGATGGAAAGGAGAAATGTCCTAGCTCTGGAGACAAAGAGCAGGACGCTTGGGACACCAAACAGGACCAAGCTGCAGGTGAACTGATGCTCAACATCATCCCTGAGCAATGAGTACACATCAGAGCTGTCCAGGGTGACCCTACTGCTGCTTGGATGGTACTTCAGAAGCTCTTCGTTCAGCAGAAGGCCAGCACTCGCTTTGTGGCCTACGACGAGTTCTTTAGCATCAGACAGCGCCCTGAGGAATCCCTCCCAGCTCTGAGTGCTCGAGTCAAGCAAGCTATGGCCAAGATCCAGGAACTCCGTCCCACAACATTCACTTTGACTACCTCGGACAACGAGCTGAGCTGCATGGCCATGATGCATGCTTTGGGCCCTGACTACGCCCACTTCACCTCGTCCCTTGCCCTCCTGACAGACCTCGACAAGGACAAGGTGAAAGCTGCATTCCAGACTGAAGAGATCAATCATCGCCCTCGCGCTGATGCGTCCGCTGCGACTGGCAGTTCTGCGCTGTCTACCACTGCTCCAGGCTGCACTTGCAACCCCTCGTCGCCTTGCGACTTCTATGAGAAGTCCAGACACTGCCAGTGCAAATGCTATTCACTCCAATGCGCAAAAGATGCCCTGAAGACGTCCAAACGCAGTGGAAGATGCACAAACCAGGCCAACGCGGCCGCTACACCCACAACACCTGCAGACGGTGCTACACCACCCCAGGATGCAGTAGAACGTGCAGGAAATGCAAGTCTTCATTCCAGTGATCCTTCTGATCCACTCTCGCCACTCCAACTCGACGCTGACACCGATTGGAATGCAGACACGGGCGCCACTTCTCATATGACGCCTCATCGCCATTGGCTGCGCAACTATGCACCCAAACGCGTACCAATCAAACTTGCCGACAATACAGTTGTTTATTCAGCAGGGATTGGTTCTGTGGTGTTCCACCCGACTCTAGATGGAAAGAGGGGGAGAGCAGTGGAGTTTAGCAATGTCCTGCATGTACCCCAACTCCGCAACAACCTCCTGGCTGTCCTGTACCTAACTTGCCACTCTTCGTTTGTTGTTCATATCAATGCAACACATCTGTCCTTCTCTCGCTCTGGTGGACCACCACTATTTGTCGCATCCATCAATCAGCACAATGCCGCATTTCTGGATGGTGTGACTCAACCTATCACTGAGTATGCGAACCCAGCAACCACTGTGCCGCTCGACTTGTCGCTCTGGCATCGCAGGCTAGCGCATCACAACGTATCTGATATCAAGGCATTGATTCAGCGCAAACTGGTCACAGGAATGCAGCTCAATGTCAAGACTGCACCTGATCCAATCTGTGAGCCGTGTATTGCTGGCAAGATGCACGCAAATCCTTTTCCCAGCAGCACCTGGCGCGCTTCGCGCCCACTGGAGCTTGTTCACTCAGATGTCCATGAGATCCCTCATCGCTCATTCTCTGGATTCCGCTATTGGGTCACATTCATCGATGACTACTCAAGATATCGCTTTGTACTGCCCATTCGTGCCAAATCAGACGTTTTCAGCACATTCAAGCAGTTTAAGGCATTTGCTGAGAACCAGACAGAGCGGAAGATCAAAACATTGCGAGACGACAAGGGAGGAGAATATATGAGTCACGCCATGCTCGACTTCACCAATTCCTGCGGGATCCAGCACCAGCACACTGTTCGTGCGCGTCCGCAGCAAAATGGAGTTGCAGAGCGTGCCAATCGTGTTCTCTCTGAGCGCATCACAGCCATGTTGAAGGAATCAGGTCTCGCTATGGCATTCTGGGGTGAGGCACTCGCTGCACTGGTGCATGTCTGGAATCGTTGCCCCACAGCTGCCCTCGATGATGCCACACCTTACGAGCTATGGAATGGACGCAAACCCGATGTCTCCCATCTCGGAGTGTGGGGCTGCACCACATATGTGCATGTACAGAAGGACAAGCACCCTGCGCTTCACCGGCACTATGAGAAGTGCGTATTCATTGGTTACCCAGATGGTTACAAGGGCTGGAAGTTCTACAACCCTACCACTAAGCGCACATTCATCTCAGAACGTGCTGATTTCGACGAACGCCTGTCTTTCATTACTCCCGTCTTGCCGCGAGCCAACCAGCCTCCATCTGCGCCTGCGCTTGCCCCATATGTCCCTCCTGACTTGCCAGACGATCTGGACGATGCTGAACTGCTAGTAGCTGCTCCAGAGCTGCCACCTCCTCAGGGGGAGCCTGAAGTCGACAATGTAGAGGAGCCAGCACCTCTTCCAGCGCCAGCTACTCCACCACCAGCACCACCACCCAGAGCCTCTAGCCCAGTTGGCATTGGTGCTCGCATGCCTGCAAGGAATCGCCAACCACCTCGTGAGTG
>JBBPSV010001282.1:0-10017 GCA_038093795.1 Retiboletus fuscus | reverse complement strand
CTATATGGGGCACCATTCATATTGGCCCGCTTAAACTGCAGATGAGTTCCTTAACCAGGAATCTGCAACCCGGACTTTTGATTCTGCATGTTCGGCGAAGACTGGCCAGCATTAATATTGTTGTGCTTGGCTTGATGGTCCACCTTCCTAATTTAGTTTGATTAGTCAGGTGACCATGTGCCATGGCTCAGTGGCTCACAGGATTACTGTCCGTTGCATAATAAATCACGACTGAACTTTATTATGCAACGGACTGTAATATTGCAGTTTCTGACCAAGGGGCTGGACGTTATACAAGAAGGTATGAAAAAGCGAGGCTAGTGTTTCACACGTCCCGTGCAGGTACGCTCACAGCGCCTCAGCACAAGTCGATGCCGTTCAAGGCTGCTCAACTGGTCCCTGGTCCGCTGGTTAGTCGTTTTCAGCAGCTGCGAGCATGTGGACAAATAGTGGAGAGCACTCGATGATACACTTTCGTTCATAGAAGCTGTGAATACTGTGAGTCGCTGTTTTCTTCCTGTACAATGACTTGAGCTGAACATCATCGACAGCGACTTCACTGGCATGTCGAATACACGTTAGGACCTGATTGGTCGCTAGATCTGTAAGCGGCCGTGGTAGGCCGGCCCATCAGGAAAGCTTCAAAGTGTTTATTTAAACTTTAGCGTAGCTTACGAGTAACGTATGTGACTTATACGCACTTATCTACAGAATCACATCCTATCTAGACGAACTTGAAACGGTCACTGTTCTCTTGTCGTTGACATTGACTTGCCAACGGTGACCTCCAACCGGCAATCGGTCTCCGTTCTGTGACGGGCTCGGGCGAGTCTCCACTACAATGGTATTCGGAATCCTCGGTCTCGGCTTCAATTACCAGAGGTACCGTGACGCAGTGAGAGAATCGCTGTGTGTCAGTGGTCACTGGCATGCACATCCTCTCTCGCGCGCGGCAGCTACTACAAACACCAAGGATCAGGTATAGAAGTTTTACTCCATGATCATTGATCCTTGGTAGCATTCCCAGCCGCCCAGCACCCATATTATAGGTCCAGATTCCGTCAAGACTCTGCGTTTGCGATCCTCGTCTGCTGGCAGTGCAACCTGTCAAGTACGTCAATACCGGATGCGGACGGTGCCGCTCAAGGGTAAATAGTTGGCGTGGGCGATCACAGGTAGTACGCACCTGCTAGTGACGCTCGAGCGTCGATGATGCAGTAGCCTTTCTCTCAGTATGTTGCTCCACGGGATTCCTTCTTCAAGGGTACGAATCCGTACGATCGCCGGCGAGGCCGCGACGTCGTCTCCGGCATCGTGGGTTGTTTCGTCGAGCAGTCCCAAGCGTTCCGTCCATGCTCTCGTAGATCGTAGAACGGCGCCAAAGAACAGTTTTGAGGGGACGTTGGTGACCCAGGTCGCACGAATCAGGGGCCCATCGTGAGTTTGCCCGCATTCGTCGACGTCTCATCCCAGAACCTTTAAGTTTGCTGGAAAAAGGAGGCCATTATTTTATGCAGGTGTTTCTCGGTTTTGCGAGGCTCGGGACGCGAGACTCATCCACCCGGCCTTGCAACCACATGGTATCGGGTGTACGACGGTGAGTTTGATCGTCTCCTCGTTCGGCGACTCGGAGTCTATTGGACGAAAGCGGATGATGCGCGTGTACGATGCTCGTGGGTACCGTAATGCGACTTTTCTGGCTGTCGTCATACTGAACATCCCTATCAGGCAATCTTGACGAGCTCGACCACCCGGGCTTAGTTGTACGTGGGTTGCATAGTCACCTGGTAACTCGTTCTCCAAGTCAACATATCGTCTCCGTCGAGGATACCATTCGAATCGGATGGGGATGCAAAAATTCACCAGCAGATTATCAACAGTGTAGCTACGGAGGAACTAAGGGGTGGTGTATCATACTAGTTCGTTCTGTGGTACCCAAACAACGACTATTGTATCTCGATAGTACGCACATTCTTTAGCAACTCGGTCAATGGAACACTCTCGCTGAATTGAACCATGATCAAACTGTCCGCAGCGACCCGCCTATACTCTACACGCGACACCGGCTCGAGTAAGAGCGCGCCAAACGGTTGTCGGAGACGAACAATCAACCGAAGTGCTTGTGTCATCTCGTCAAACGCAGCCACACCGTGCGAGAACTCTTGGTCGAGTAGAGGGCGGATCCACGGATGGACGAGGTAGAGATTACTCAGCCCAGTCAAGTTGTTTGCAGTTTTGATCTCTATATCCCCAAATAACGATGTCGTCGCATGATATACATCGAGGTTCGTCACGGGATCAGGTTTTGAGCTGTGAACAAGTTCGCCGAGGTGAGAAAGAATGCCAGGGAGCCGAAGTCGACTTGCAGCGAGGGAAGGCGACGGAAGTGCGTTCAGTTGATTATGTAATGTCATGGCGAGGGAGAGGTCGGGCAAGGATGAACGGAGCGCCATGACTATGCTGTCCATCTCAACTATCTCCATGGGGCGTGGGATGTGGGGCGGTAAGAGTGCGTCGTGCACTGTGAGGTCGACAGGTAGGCAGCTATTGTAGCTACCTGCACGGCCCGTCCAAGCCAGGATCGTAACATCACCAGAACCTGTTAGAATGTGTTCCAGGAGTCGACCGACTGCCCGATCACCCTCGCCATATATCACCGGGATCGAAACATTGAAGATGCCAAGCAGCGAGTATGCAATGTCTTCCATGCGTGTTGTTTGACGCATCGAAGCCACGTAAAGCTTCTCCCGAACTCTGTCAAGGCCTGGTCGCAGTACTGCCATCTCTGCTGCAGAAATCCCTGTTGCTTGTTGCATCTCCGAAATGATGACAGACGACTCTTTGTGGTTGGCCAAGTCCAACCCGAGGTATGACTTCCAGTCCTCGGTGTAGAACTGGACAGTCTCAGCAGCAACATATTCCTGGTATGTCCATCCTCGAGTGTTCCAGATGCTCCCCTGGAGGCCACCGGGGAGGAGCTGAGACTTTGACGAGACGCCCCGGAGGTAGACGAGCGTGAGGGAGGAGCCACGATACCATGTGAACATTGCCACCAACGACTCTTGCAGTACCACATTATTCTCCTGGTCTACGCACGTCGTGTCGGCCCATGCCCACCGAAATCCGAGAGAATGGACGAGCGAGCAGAATCTCTGCAACTTGATGTTCGTGGGAGATGACTCTAGGTCGTAGATCGAGATATTCTTGACCTTGTACAACAAGGGTTCTTGCTCCCACGTGTGTGAGAGCATCACATATCGGTAGAACTCTTTCACCGCACTCGAGATGCGCGCATAGTCTACCTCTCTTGTCATGGATGAAATGAGCTCCTTCCAGATCGGGAGTGCTTCGAATGCTGCGGCTTGCTGTTTCTTGTCATACAGACGACCGGTCGCGGTGTCAATGAGAACACGTGGCATATTGCGAAGCGTCTGGTTAATGATGCGGCGAATCGTAGGTCTGGCATCAATATACTGAGAAAGAAGCTCTATCGGTGATCATAATCAGCATTCGATGTGAGTAAAATGCAAGGAACGACTCACTGCGAATATGTTCGTGAGGAGACTGTTTGAGCTTTAAGAGCATCGTGTCGAATGCTTCGACCGTTTCTGCATGGTGTCTCGCCCCGTGTAAGGCTGCATGCCGGCGTTCGTAGCCTTGATGGGATGATGGGTCGAGTTTGATAACCTGCATGATCTGTTATTCACACCGTCCGATACACCTAGGTGCGACTTATACCTCGTCGGCATCACTCAGCGCGTCCCCCCACGAGTCCATCAGTTCTCGTGCTTTGCTTCGCTTGATGAGGATATTCACCCGATCCACTCCGTCGAGTGACAATATAGTCGACAAGTGTTCAGCAGCTTTATCGTAGTTGTGAGCTTCCATTGCGATATCAGCAAACTTCTCCAGCTTCTCTGCGCATTGCCGTTGAAAATCTGCAGGGGAAACTCAGACGATCATTGGTCGATGTTATACACGCGACCACTCACTGAACTCCCACTGCAACTGCTCGTTGCTAATGCTCGTGTCCTCTGCTAGCTCACTCTGCATCTGTCTGAAACATGCGATTGCTTCCGTGATGCGACCGTCCCGTTCGAGAGCGTCGCAAATTTCCCGGTAGATCATGAACCTCGGAAGTTTGAACTACACCAGAATGAAAGTCAGTGTCGAGATCCAGAGTATCACGTAGGCATACCTTGATCGCGGCGTGTAAAACTTCGTTCGCCGAGCCACGAACCATCATGGTGCTGACCCACTTGACGAGCACGTTGTTCGTGGCGGATGGGCCAAGGGACAAGACAGTAGAGTAGGCTGCAAGTGCTTCGTCGTGATTTTCGATGTGCGATGCGTCGTCACCAATTTTTTCCAGCGCCGATGAACATCGATTCGTGAATTCTGATGGTAGAAGTTGATTTCACCCTTTTGACACACGACAGAGAATCTCACCAGAAAGCCAGTTCATGAGTAACTTGTTTGCTCTCACCTCCTCGCTCATGATTTTCGTGATCTCGACGAGCGACAGCGCAGCGTCGAATGTACGGCCCACGGCATACATGACTTCGCAATGATGTTCCTGCTCGTGCACACGAAGGATCTGAGTGAAGTTATTCCTCTCCTGATCGGCCTTCTGTTGGGATTCGGCAAGCTGTTGACGGAGTTGCTGCACTGTCTCTCCGAGAGACTCGATGGTTTTGTTCAGATTATCTTCCTTCTCACTGGCTGTGCGTTGAGACGTGGCAAGTTCGTGACGTAGGTCTTGGACGGTTTTCTCGAGGTGCGCGATTTTACTGTCTAATGGACATGGATTTCAATGAAAGGCGAGTCGAGATCTCGCTGGACGCACCTGAGCTCTCGTCCCGTGCGCGAAGCTCGGTAGGGAGATGGTTGATGGTTTTATCAAGGCTATCCTTTTCCTCTGTAGCTGTCTGCTGGGATGTAGCAAGTTCGGAACCATGTTCTTCAACGGATTTCTCGAGACGCGCGATTTTCCTATCTAGCGGATGTGGATGTCAATGAAACGCGCAGCAGGGCAAAAGTGATCGTACTTGAACTCTCCTCGACATGAGTTTTTTCCACGCTCGTGCGCGATGCTTGTTGTTCACCGGTGAAGAAAGCGGCTTGTAATGAGAGGATGAAATCACACGGGTTTTCACTGCAGGTAGACTTACATTGTGGAAATATGAAGAGGGAAGGATATCATGGAGATTTCGAATGGTGATTCTCCTACCTCCAGCGATCACGATGTCGTGATTTACTGAGACGGCCATCGAGGCGACAATAGCTGCATGCCTGACGACAGACCCAATTTGTTTGTGCGTCGTAGTGTCCCAGGAAGAGACAGAGGTACCAGCAGACGCTGCGATGAACGTGCCATTGCTTGCAAGGGCGATGCATCCCGGATTCTTTCCACTGCGAATGGGCCATTCCGAGAGCGTTTTCCCGGTGGACACGTCGAAACAGTGAATTTCGTCGTAGCGAGATAGGGTAAAGAGTTGGTTACTATCGCTCGCCCAGGTGAGGGACCGGTTGCGTTGCGCGTCGACCCAAATTGGAAAGTCAACGCGGAGGTCACCATCCTGACTGTCGTAGACTCGAACAGAGTCGCGACACCACGTGGCAGCGGCGATGAGTCGTTCATCGGGAGAGAACTTGACCGCGACCACGCTGTTGTCGTGTTTCAGGGGGCCGAGCAGTCGCTGACCAGTCGAGAGAGACCAGACACACACAGTCCCGTCACTTGATCCGGTCGTGATTCTCGTCCCGTCCGCAGAGACGTCAACCGCCCGTATCCGAGGGCACGATCCACTGTGTGCTTGGAACTCGAGCACTTTTTCGTGACTGTCCGCATTCCATACAATCACCTGGCCATTGCTTGTCCCACTCACGATCCACTTTCCGTCTGGCGACGCCGCGATGTCGAAAACATCACTCCCGGCATTCATCGGCGTTCCCACCTCCTTGCCATCTTCCACTCGCCAACGTCGTATCTTCCTTTCGTCACCGCCGCTCACAAAGTGCCTTCCATCAACGAGGAATGCGACTGAATATATCTCGCCTCGACCATTGATTTTGATCGGTTTTACTTTCCCTCGGCGAACGCTACTGGAGGAAGGTTGGTCTTCACTCGACTCTTGGCTCCCGTCAGTGCCGCCTCTTTGTTTGTGCCGCCCACCTACTCACCATTCCTTGATCGCTCATAAATTCTCTGAGACATACACGTAGAGGCGCAAGAGCTGTGGAAAGAAGGATGCGCGGTTGTCTACTTGCGGTACGCCGTTGTCGCCTGTTATACACGTGTCTCCTTATCATCAGTTCACACACCTGTAATCATCTCTGGGCGCTTGCCCTTGGCCCAAAGAGTACACTTGCCACCCTTCTGCTAGTCATTCTGCTGGTAACTGATGCAGAAATCACTCTGGCAAGCGCAGCAGCGACTCGACGTTGATGACGAGGCGTGCCCGTGTCCCTTTGTTCGCGTCCACGCATCCTACCACATCGACTCTTGTTTCGCAATGGTTGGTTCAGCTCAATAACCAAATCTCTCTTTTTAAGCATGACGTTGGGCTGCCGCAAGTACATTACTTTACCCCGTCCAATATAATTTGTGGGTATATAGGTGCACAATGCCAAGCTGCCCTATCTCTGCGATCGATCCAACCTTGGCGCCAGGAGAACTTCTGCAAATGATGCCCCTCAACGGCGACGAGACTCAACTTCCAGCTATCCGATCTATATTGACAAGTCATTCGTCTACGTTTGTGGAGTCATTGTATTTTGAAATTTGCATTCGTCTTTTACAAATGCGTATGTATTTAGTGCCCATCAAATCATTAACATGACTCGGTGACAGACATGATACTACAACGTCGATCACAAAAAAATATACGATACACAGTACAACCTAGGTTCCAAGATCGACGAAACCAACGACCGTCGATCAAAGAAAGGGAGCATCCCTTTTGCAAAACGTCACTTAATCCGACTTTTCGTTCGACACCTGGCAGGTCGCTTCGCTGTACCTTGTCGCAAGACGATTATATCCCCTGCATTCCAGTTGCGCCGCTTGCTTCTTCATGATTTCTGTGACGACCAGCGTGGGATGAGCAGACGTCATGAATAAGGATGGACGAACCAAAGTCACGGTGCTTGTCCGCCAATGTCTTCTCGAGTTCCTCAACCTGTTTTGCGTAGTCACCTGATGCAATTCCGTCCAAGCGGTAGCCGTCTGGCGAATTCACATCGTCAAAATGGCTCACGAAAAAAATGGGCCGGAATACTTGCCGCCTGTCTCAGCTTCGCATGGTATTCCCGCATTTGAATGAGGTCGAGCACGGTCGAAAACGTGCGTGTCAAAACAACGGAGAGGAGCAAACTAAACCTTGTGAGATATCTACTCCGTTGCGCACTTCGTGATCCGTAAACGACCGTGTCGGCGAGCATACTATCACTTGCTAGAATTTACCCGCGGCAATGTTAGATTCGACCCGCCCACAAAGCTAGATGAAACCTATGCCGAGTGAACGACGACTGGGAACGATATGGGAGGCATCCATGGATGATATCTTTCGACCATAATCAACTTGGGCAACAATCTGAGACGGATTCTCGTAGAGGAAGCGAAAGAGTCGTTTGTGGATGGGGTATGGAAGGGGGGGAACAAGGATGCAGAAGGTGAGGATCTATTGAGGTGAGCATGCAGATTTGGTAGGGAGGTTCGACTGCCACAAAGAGGAAAGACGTGATGATGCGAATCTTGGGCTCGGGGGTGTCCACACTGGCCATCCAACATGTTTTGTCTGATCTTTCAAAGCTATCAGCCATAACATCGCATCGTTTGTATCACCCATTCATTATCATATCCGCCATAATAGACAAGATATAAGTATGAATATCCCACCTCTCGCCTTGATGCGCCTGATCTTGAGCGGCTATCGCCAAGAAAGCACAGGACGTGGGCGCGTCTCGAGATATCTAACGCCTCGGCCCACTTCGGGTGCTGGCCCCATATACTGCAACCCTAGGACCCTTCCGATACGCGGAACCCACAAGTACACAGCGGTCCGTTGGAAATTTTGCGTAGAACGTGCAGGTGTGCTTGTATGAATGTCATGCAGCAGCTGACCAAGTACGTGTTCTCCGATCTAACTGCACGTCGCTGTGCTTGCATATTACTCGGATCGGGCGCAGAACGAATATGATCGAGTGCGTTGGGGCGCATCGCGCTTTGGATATGAATCCCATATTGGCATTAAAGTTATCGGGCTCCTGTCGTTTACCACATCGCGATGGGCCTTTCACGACATCTCTCCTTGATTCTCGGTGGCTGCACGGCTCTTGCGTTCATGTTCGCTTCCTTCATTCCGCTGTGGGCGAGCGCCGCTCCGATCAACGTGGAAGTGAATCCGTACTCAGGCTTGACATTTTTTTTTGATAGACCGTTGATCGATACGGCAGGCGCATCTCGTTGATGACATGTTTGGCTGGTCTTTCGCTCCGCTTCACTGCAGTGCTCTTGACAGGCAGAAATTATGCTGTGTAAGGAACCACGGCGATGGGTCTTTCTCTTTCATAACTTTGTCAGCGTAGGGTTCTTACCTGTAGTGAGATTTCGTTCCCTCCGAAAAAGGCACGTCGTTGCTTATCACGCTTGTTATGGGTTAGTCCTAGTTGTACCCTGCAGAGGTGCGTTGGCAACGTGGCCACGGGGCGATGAGTCGTCGAAGCGCTTCACGACACGTTCACGTACTTGTATAGATATCGACCACCCGTATCAGAGCAAGGGGTTCCTTCCTATCGTCGCTGTCTGATTGGACAAGCACGTTCATCGTCGGTATACATTGGCCACTCTTTTATCCCACACCTCGACGACGCAAACGATTTCGTTCTGAATCGTCCCGTTCCTGCTGCGGCACAAATTACCCCCACATTGGATGTCGCGTGTTTGCCATCGTTGCCGTTTTCAGTGCACTCTGGATACCGATCGTGTATGCGTTTTTCCCCTAGGCCAAGGGGTTGGAGCTCGAAGATGTGGATCACATCTTGGCATCACGGGGTGTGGGTCAGCGAGGGTGCAGAGATGGGGTGAAACCTAAGCCTGAGGCCGAGATTGGTCATGTGATGACCGCGCACCATGCCTCTTTGTTCGCGTCCATGGTACTAGTGCACTTTACCTGTGCTGCTACGTTGTGGAGCGCTAGTGGTTGCCGCTCACGTACCCTGCTTCCGACCAGTCAACGTCTTGATGCACCACGCTCCTACGAATAATAATACCTGCCACGTTGATGCACGACGTGAAGCTTATCGTGCAGAGTCTCACAGGTCCTGTACACCCAAGTATGTCCGAGTCAATGCGCCTGCGGGTTGTTCGCATCAGTGGTTGCGGACATTACAAGAGCTCGAGGCTTCGGGGTTCTCCTTGCGCCCTTAAAATCCACTAGCAAAGCGGCGAAGCTGGACGCCACAACAACTCGTTCGAGTTCTTGGGCTACGCGCATCCGAACCTGAAACTGAAGCTCCTTAAAATTGGAAGGTATGAACCCGTATCACGGCAGAACACGAGGGTCCCACATGTGCCCGTACGTCCCGCGGTGGAGACTCGCCGGCTCATCAGCTTTCTGAAGCGGGCTTTGGGGTACTGCACCTGTTTCTTCTTCGAAAGAACCCTAATTAACTCCCTTTTCCGCCGACCGTCCTCCAATCACAGCTCTCGAATGGCCTACGAAAGTTGTCATCAAGCGGTAACGTCATAGTGTCTTGAAGATACGCTGTGCTCGTCCTCGATCCGCTTACTCGGATAGCGAACTCGGCGTCAACTCTGGCCACCCGGCAAATCAATGAATCGGAAATCGTTCGGTTCATATGAATGTAATGGCCGCTGTTGGGAGAATGTTCCATCCTGAACAGGTTAGCCTGCTCGCGTTCTCACCCGAGTTCCAGCGAGTGAAACGTTCAACTTCAACCGCTTTGTTTCACCATCCCCCACGAACGCACGCTCGCTGGTCCTCTTTTTTTTCC
>JBBPSV010001280.1:0-10020 GCA_038093795.1 Retiboletus fuscus | reverse complement strand
CAAGCGCGTCGATGACGATCAGAAGCGGTGCGTTGGGTGTTTCCGCTGCGGTGGATAAAGGTCCAAACAGTAGTTTCTCCATCTGCTCCCGGAGGACTTTCATCGGAATCATATAGTCGTTCTCCAGGGCCGCGATAACAGCAGAGCGGATAGAGGGCAGGAAGGCGAGCAGTTGTGTAGTCAGCGTAGGGATGACGTGTTGTGTAGTACGGCGCTCGAGCTCCCTCCGTGAAAAAAAGAAGCTGGCAGCTAGACGTTTCTCACTCGCGTACTTCTCTGCTATTGTCTGTGACACTGCAGACTTGCCCGAACCAGGCCTCCCATTCAACCAGCAAATAGGCTCCTGGTCCGGTTCGTCTATCCAAGAGGTTAAACGGGCAAGTAGTTCGATGCGCGTTCCTTCGATACACTTTGGCGCCGGGTATCGCCGTATGAAATCATGCGCAGCACCGGGTGTACTCGCTTTCCGGAGTGCTTCGATGAGTTCTAGAAGTGATAGCGTCAAGTTCGCAATGTCCAGATGACCAGAATGGCGATCGCTCACTTGAGTGGGAATCCTGGAGAATCTGATTTCCGTGGACAACAGTGTTGATCGGTTGATTACCTTGTACTGTGGACAGCACGTTGTAATATTGGTCTCGATGGACTTCACTGAATGTAGAATGACTGATGCCGACATGAGTTGAGTTGTTAAACATGGCTCAAAATGGTTCTTCGTAGGTCTGTACGAGCTCTGGTGGTTTAGCCGATGGGGACTGCCAACTACCAGATACCCTGAGATACCTGTGCTCTTCCCATTATAAGTAGTGTGAATAAGCAATGCGGTGACGAAACCGTGAGCGGGTGTGCGAAGTAGGAGCTATGAATATACATTAACGAGTCTAGGGTCATTGATCACTAGCACTGGCGATCATGCGAAAAACGTGTGTCACTTGTTTCCGGTCGCTTTTTTCATCTGCGCAAGTATCCTGTCGACCTCGGCGACGTGCTTGTCCGACAGTTTCTGAAACTAGACGGCAAACTGAGCAATGTCTGACGCTGGTCGCAACGCAAAGTTGACTCACCTCATCGAGTTCCACCGAGTGTTTCTCGTACTTGCCCTTTTTGACGCTGGCTTGGTGATGCTTGCGAATTTGAATACGGACGTCTTCGGCCATTCGGTGGGCAGTAGTGACGAGTGCGTTCCGAGCTTCCACCGTCGGCCTACCGACAAGCAGACATCAGCAATGGCACGACGTACAACCGAAAAAGAACTCACTTGGGTATCGGTATCTTGAGCGTCCGCGAATCCAGTCGTTGAGGGACGATGTTTGGTATTTTCGCAGTATATATCCCTTGCTCGACCGCCTTCATATTCTACTAAACATTCGTGAGCAAGCATCACACGCTGACCAAGCCAAAAAGAGAGAAAGAGAGAGAGAGGAAAAACGTGTCACGAACATGCTCGTCGAACACGGTGACTATCAACACAGACCCGTCCTTGATGCCGACGGTCGCCACCTCCTCGAGTTTGACCGCCTGGCCGCGCCGCGCTTCGACCCGCACGGGCGAAAGCAGGGAAGGTGTGACGCGTCCGCTGGCGCGTGTCTCGAACACGGCCACTTCTTTACGGAACCAGTCCACGGCGGAGGCCATCTTAGACTCAGCCTTGGTGTACTCGGCCCGTGCCTCTTCCGACTCCAGCAGCTGTTGAGAACCCGGAACGAACGACGCGGTAGATTTGACCTTCGACTTGGAGGCGTACGTACGCGACGCCAGCGAACAACGGACATGGTTTGGTTGGAAAATAAGAAGAGAAGCATAGAGAGGGCCGATGCCAGCAGACAATCTTGTGCCAGTTCGACGCACCAGCTGTCGAACGAGGGAGGACGACATGTGCTGTTCCAACCGTCTCGGAGAATTTTACCATTTGTGTTCCCAAGACAGAAATGCCCCTATCCTAGTACAGATCTTGAAATATATTAGACTTCGAGCTCTATACTTGTGGATGCGTTTAGTCAGAAAAAGAAAGAAAGAAAGAAAGTACTGTGATGTAATGTAGATTGTTCAAAAAGTGTTGGTTCTACAAATGCTCCATGCGCCTAATCCATGCTCTAGGGAAACCGCTTGCTCAACCCGTCATAAATCAAAAAGATGATCGCACTGCTCGGTATCGACCTCGCCACGGTGATCCCACAGCCCGCATAAAACCCACGGATCCCCTGCGCCTGGTATAACGCCTTGGCCGTACCCAAAAACGTCGGCCGAGGAACGCCCTTGCCGCGCGGTCGCAGCTCCTCCTCCGTCTGCATCGTACTCTTGACCGTGTCCGCGGGGAAGAGGGAGAAGTTGAACATGGCCCCGGCGCAGGCCCCCGAGACGGCCGACTCCCACGGGAGAATGTCTTTGCGAGCGAGGGGCGCCCCCGTGCGTCTCGCGCGTCGTTGGAGGAGCTGTGCCCCAACAAACTCTTTGCATGCGAACCAGGCGGCACCACCACCTGTTTCTCGGATGAGGGTCCCCGTTTGACCGAGCCAAAGACCTCGGAAACCATCGTTGCGAATGACAGATGTGAGAACAGCGATGGGGCCAGGAAGCGTCTGGGGTTTGATTGCTGTCGTAAGCGTGGCGGCGGCTGCTCCAGAAGGGGATGATCGCATTTGTGCCCTAGATGCATCTACAGCAAGCATTTGGACTTGCATTTTACATTTCACGAGCTCTACGGGAGTCCTAAAGCGGCATATTCAACAAATACAGAAAGAGAGGCCCATCATCGTTGAGACGTACAGGACAAAGCTCGTGACTGCGCCAGCGCCAGCGCCGGCAAGTCCGAGTTGAGGAAGCGTGAGATCTTGGGAAGACGGACGTCCAGTGACCCATCGTATGACATGCTGTAGTTGGCTATACGACACGAAGAGGGACGCATTCTCGACCATGGCGCCGGCGACCGGTGCGGGCAATCCCTTTAGCAACATCCATGAGCATTAGCCCGCATGCCCACACCCAGACGAAACAAGCGACGCACACGATAAAGCCCTCGTACACCTTCGTTTTTGAACGTTCGGACGAGACAGTCTATGGGTCCTTTAAACCTTGCGGTCGCATCCAGCACTTGAGACTGGAGTCTGACTTTGGCGAGATCGAAAGGGTGCTCGAATACCTTGGAGGCAATGCCTGCGATCTACGTGGATATTACGATCGTGACTTTTTTTTTCTTGTCATAGACGAATACGCACGCTTCCAAAGGTGATGTCCTTGACCGCGCGTAGGGCGGGTGAGACGGCATGTGTGTCGTCAGCCATGACGGCGGGTTGAAGGAAAGCGTGCTGGTGGTAATGGAGAGAGTCGAGTATGGCATGCTACTGCATTATTTGAGGCTGGGACGACCAATCCTGTGGACAGCTGTATATCGCGCAAACTTCCTGAGCGGAAAATGCGGGCACGCGAGGCTGTCGGATCAATACTTATGTTTTGCCGATCGGACTTCGGAACTCTGACTCAGTTCGCTGGTATCAGTCCCAAGTCGAGGCATCTATGTTATCACGTATGTTACAAATTCTATATGTTGAGGGCGATCCCCCGACACTCGCATAGCGTGGGCAGCACCTAATCCCGCTCCATCCCTATGGGTATCCGTCTGAAGACATTGCGTGGGACACCGTCGTCCTGGATGACTATCACCTGCTTAAGAGTGTATCCGTTCCTTCGAGGTATCCAAAGGAAAAAGGTGAACCAGTAAACCACCCCCAACAATCCGACGAAGAGCGCAGCGACGACGTGTGACTAGAGTGCATCAGCTTCATGGCTTTGCACTGGACGACCGAGCAACTCACATAGTATGGTAGATGCTCGTATGGTTCATGTCCAGGGGATGGTGGTACCATGGGCACCACAGCTAGGAAGATGTTGGAAAGGAAGAAAAACACGACGGCAAACTTGTAAGCTCGGAATGGAGGGTCCCAATTATATGACTTGAAAGCATCGGTGTACAGTAATAGTAAACCCCCAGAGATAAAAAGGTTGAACAATGCAACAGGGTACGAGAAGTCTAGCGGCCAATGATCAGAACGATGGTTTTCAAGCTGTTGACAAGTACTCACAGTTGACAAAGAAGAGATAGGCATCTCCTGGCGGCGCCAACGTCACAAGCAGAACTGACATCAGGTATTGCGCGAAAAGCCCAGAAAGCGGTGCATTGAATGGCTTATTGCTTGCAAAGTACGAGGAATATGGGAGAACTCCCTCGCGTCCCAACTCTTGAATGACTAGGCATCTATCGTGAGGAGTCTAGCTCACACCCAAACGAAAGATCTCATACCTCTGCCTTGCGTAAACAAAACTGAAAGCATATTCCCCAACGCAGAAAGGGCGATCACAGCACTCAGGGCCTACGATAGTGTAAACTCAGGCGTCACCATCAAATCGAATGATGCTCACCCTTTCCGTTGTAGGTCCATAGAGATTCCGGAAGAACAAGGCACTGATGGGAATCAGCTTCACCGAACAAAGCCACGAGAAACCCTCTCACGCAGGGATGAGACCTCCACTAAGTATGTCCGCTTTGGACACCACCGCGAAGTAAGCCACATTCACAAATAGATACGCTAACGCTGCGAGACACATCGCCAGCGGTGCCGCGAACTTGATCGTCCTCACTGGGTTGCGGACTTCAGACAAGGCATAGTTGGCATTCGAATATCCAATGTAGGACCTGATACAGTTAGCTCTGACACCTACCAAAGCCGCCACTGAGCTACCCACCAGATGACAGTGTACATCCCAATCACAAACGAGTTGACTCCAAAGTTGGATCCTTCCCAAAACGTCTGCCATGTGTAATTATTGGGCTGATTGTACTCCTCCCCAACAGCGAATCCAGGCGCGTCGATCAAGCTCAGGAAACCAGACACAGCAATTAGGACCAAGACGAGTAGTTTGAATGCACCAAGGGCATTCTGAAGCCTTAGACCAAAGTTGAGGAACGCGCCGTGTACGATAAAACAGAACGTTGAGCACAAGAATGCCATGATACGGACGTTTGTCGGTGTCCGCTCATAAGCCAAGGCTTGGAGCGCATCTAGGAGGGACATCAGTGTTTCTGTCGCCACGCTAGTTTGAACGCTTACATTCTCCAAAAGCCACGCTCCCTGAGGACATCCAACCCTAGGTTAGACCCAAGCCGGTTACGAAGGTGTACAACAAGACGAAATGGAAACGACACTCACGATGAACATTCCATACATTGCGTAAACGCAAGTAGTCATGAATGCAGGGCGTCGAAAGATATATTCCATGTAGGTTTTCTCCCCGCCACTCCGAGGAAGACCCTATACCAGTACTGTATGAGGAGTTGTACAGGCGAAGCGTAGAGTGCATCTTACTGTCCCGAATTCAACGTACACCGCAGTCCCTGCGGCGGCGACCAAGGCACCGAGAGTCCACATGATAAATGTCATCCCGACACTCCCCGATGAATTGAGGATGATGCCCGGCGTTGCAAAGACCCTACGACATACCGTCAGCGTATCTTTCACCCGAAGGAACAAAACACACCCAGTTCCGAACATCCTATTGAAAATGAGGAATATAGCGCTGAGCAACCCTGAATGGATAGCATTAGCGTTTGTCCTGCATGTGAAGCACCTAACCCACCCAGCTGGCGTTTGTTGTCCGGTACATCGTCGATGAACGGTCTAGATTTCACTGGCAGAAGTTTCTGAGCCGGTCTTCAACAAAACTTATCCTTTTGACTACGAACCGTTCTCGACGTCCTCTTGGCGCTCTACACTGACAGGCGCCTTCGCTATTGAACGCGACTGCGACTGGAGGAGCGGTTCAGTTTCTGAAGTTACACTGGGAGTCGACGCTGAAGAGGCTGCACCATGGTACGTCATGGTCAGTCACGACGAGTCTACACACGTTGAGAAAGTCACGGCGGTAAAACGGGTAACCGAGAGAGTCAGTGTGGGTATTGCATTATTCTTGAGTTGGCGCCAAATCCAGCTCTGGCGTATTCGCTCCAACTGATTGCGTCACGGCGAGTGTTATGTAAGCCAAATATAAATTCGTGCTCAAAGCTCAACTTCAAGTTACTTCTGTACTTACTCAATTTCGTGCAGGGCGAACAGGATAAATCTTTGCGTCCTTGGCAAGTCGCCTGCTTTCCCTAATACACATAATGGACTCGCGGACTCTCTAATGCGTCTAGTGGCATGATACATTTTGTTTACAAAGTCACTTAGTGTCCTCAGGCAGGGATCAAAAGGCAGTCACATCGCATATGCGCGGTCCTTGTGCGGGCACGCGCTATCGCATCTGCCCAACCGTCTTGTAACGTAACGGGGCAGAGAGAGATTTCTGTTTAGCGAGCTCTAAAAACCACACTATCCCTTTTTCGGCGGTCAGAAACTGGTCAGAAACCTCGGCTAACCCGGTTCGAAGTGTCAGATGCGGGTCGATCCTATGTTTTGCCGATCGAATTTCGGAATTCTGACACGCCAGTTCGCTGGTGATGAGTCCCAAGTCAATGCATTTATTTTATCGCGTATGTTACAAATCATGTTGAAGGTGAGCCCCCGGCACTCGCATAGCGTGGGCAACGCCCAATCCCGCTCCATCCCTATAGGTATCTGTCTGAAGACGTTTCGTGGGACACCGTCGTCCTGGATGACCGTCACTTGCTTAAGAGTGTACCCGTTCCTTCGAGGTATCCAGCGGGAAAAGATAAACCAGTAAACCACGCCCAACAGTCCGACGAAGAGCGCAGCGACGACGTGTGACTGGAGTGCGTCAGTTTCATAGCTTTGTACTGAACGACCGAGCAACTCACATAGTATGGTAGATGCTCGTATGGTTCATGACCAAGGGATGGTGGTATTATCGGCACCACAACCAGGAAGATGTTGGAAAGGAAGAAAAACACGACGGCAAACTTGTAGGCTCGGAATGGAGGGTCCCAATTATATGACTTGAAAGCATCGGTGTACAGTAACAGTAAACCCCCAGAGATAAAAAGGTTGAACAATGCAACAGGGTACGAGAAGTCTAGCGGCCAATGATCAGAACGACGGTCTTCAAGCTGTTGACGAGTACTTACAGTTGACGAAGAAGAGATAGGCATCCCCTGGCGGTGCATCACGACAATGGTCCCAGCGTTATTTTAGCTTATCCAAGACGGCGCGTGTTACCAATGTCACACAGGAATGTAGGCCGGTACAAGGCCTCATATGCACTTACAAGCCCTTTGTATTGAGTCTCGGGCAGAAAGTAATTGTAAAATCATTGACACTAAGTATATAATCTGGTAGGGCTTTGATGTCATGCTTATCTACTCGTATCAATCTGGTAGTTTCAGGAAAGGGTTTTTACTTGAAATTTAGTTCATGATAAGATGTAATAATATGATGGGATAATCACAAGGCCTTACAAGGCCTTGTGAAACAATATCATTATTTTAAGTGTGTGCCACACTGCTTATTCTGAGGGGGGTGACACAGCCACAAGAATGCACATCACACCATGTCACCATGCCATGGCACACAATGACAACACCCAGAAAAAAAAACAGTAAGTAATCATTTTTGTAATTAACCAGCTAACTCAATGTTGCCGTCCCTAGGCAATAGCACGGGTACAGCATACCCACACGGGTCACGGGTATGGGTACCATGCGGGTACTTACCTGATATGGTAAGTTACAGCTCAGCGTCTTTCGGCTGCGCCATCGCCGTCACTGTCTCCTTCCTCACCTTCCCTCTCCCTCGCTTGCCCTTGCCGTCATCCTTGCTGTTCAAGTCATTCTCACTGTCACCACCTGGTCAGGTGGGAACAGTGAAGCAACTCGGACAGCACACTGGCAACACACACGATTGCATGTGCCAGTGCCATCGCCGTCACCATCTCCTTCCTTGCCTCTCCCTCGCTCGCCCTCACCATCACCCTTGCCGTCACCCACGCCGTCACCTGGTCAGGTGGGGACAGTGAAGCAACAGCACAACACACACAATCGCGCATGCCAGTGCTGTTGCCTCACTGTCTCCTTCTGTTCCCTCTCCCTCCTTCCCTCTCCCTTGCTCGCCCTCACCATCACCTGTCGCCATCTCCTTCCTCGCTGCCGCCTCTCCCTCCTCACCTCTCCCTCCCTCGCCCTTGCCCTTGCCCTCACTCTCACCATCTGATTGCACATGCCAGTGCCATTGCCGTCACCGTCACCTTCCTCGCCTCTCCCTCCTCACCTCTCCCTCCTCGCCTCTCCCTTGCTCGCCCTCACCATCACCCTTGCCGTCACCCACACCATCACCCGGTCAGGTGGAGATGGTGAAGCGACAGCACAACGCATGCAATCGCGTGTGCCAGCGCTGTCACCATCACCGTCTCCTTCCTTCCCTCTCCCTCCTTCCCTCTCGCTCGCTCGCCCTCACTGTCACCCTCGCCATCACTTGTGCTGTCACCGGGTCAGGTGAGGATGGTGCAGCGACAGTACAATGCATGCACTCGCGTGTGTTGTACCATCGTTCCTCCTGCCCTCACCCTCACGACCACCACTCCTCGGGCTCCCTCCTCCTCACCTCACCCTCTCTCCGAGTCAGCGACGGCGCACTGTGCACACTGTTGCTGTTGCCGTTGCCGTCTCCCTCTCACCTATTCATACCCATGGGTATACCCATGCTATTGCCTAGCCGTCCCTCATCCCCATTCCGGTCCTTGCCCCACTGGCAAGCGTGCAGCTGTGACCACACAACACATGTAATCGTGTGTGTTGTGCAGTCGCTACTGCATACCCTCTCGAGTCTCGACTCCTCGTCGTTGTGGTCGCCCTGGTCCTCATCCTTGCCTCCCTTATCCCCATCCTGGTCCTCGTTCTGAGCATGCAGCTGCGACCACACAATGCACGTGATTGCATGTATTGTGCAGTCGCTGCTGCATGCCCTCTCAACTTGTTGTCGTCGCAGTCCCCCTGGTCCTTGTCCTCATTTCACCCTCACCCTCCCTCCTTGCTCAGCAATGGCACAATGTGCTGTCGCACCTTCCCTCGGGCCTCCTCAATAGGCTGTCCACCTCTCTGCTCGCCCCAGTGTTTGTGTCCAGCTTCACCGTTTGTGGTATTTAGTTTAGTTTAGTTTTTTTTGTAAAATATTATTCGTACTTAGCTACTTATTTATTATGGACAACCCGAGAACAGCTTGAGCGGACCAAAAGTCGGCTTAGACCCATGCAAGGCCAATGAGACAGGGCATCATCATGGGACCCTCTCAAGCGCTTTTTTGTGGCGCATCATTGGTTCACTTGATCATGCCTGGCTGCCGTGATCAGTAAGTTGGAATCGGGTTAGCCAAAGCAAATGTCCACGTTTCTGTGACTGTATGGGGGAGGGACCCTTAATTCCCTTTTTCGCCCACCTGTCCTCTAATCGTGGCCTTTGAATGGCCTACAAAAGTGTGGGCAACCGATAACGTTACAACCAACTTTGCTGATTGGCAGCCAAGAGCACTAGCCAAAGTGAGAGCTGACACTCCACTGCCTAAGGTCTGAGAGTTGCAGATATGATCCGAGAATCTCTGATTATGGTACACATGAAAAAGGTATGCTGATTCATCCAAGCACAGACAACATAAAAGGGCACTCCAGTGCGATGGTTATGAAGCAGCAAGGTGAGTACTCGTTATGCACAGACAATGAACGAACAGATAAACTAAAGATATGTACACATACGGTATGTACATATTTTCTTGAGTGGGCCATGTGTTCCTGCTCCCAGGGTATTTCACCCTTGTGACCATCTCTGTGCTCACATGTGTGACCTGTTTATATAAGCCAATTAGATAGTCTTTATGTTTATTTCAATAGAAAAAAAGAAATTTGAATGCAAAAATAAATAAAATGGCAACACAAATAGTACTTGGCTGAGGGTCCTTGACTACTTTCGTCGAGCCAATCAATGTGTGACATTGTTGACAGTCTGATACTTATTCTCTATAGGACCTACCATTATATTGGTTTATGCTACTTCCCTTATTCTGCCTTTCTGACAGATGTTGTTCA
>JBBPSV010001277.1:0-10050 GCA_038093795.1 Retiboletus fuscus | reverse complement strand
GGGCGAGTGGAGCACGCCAGACTGTGTCGTCGAGTCTGTCGTTGTCGGCGACTCGGCGGAAAAAGAGGTAAACGTCACGCGGGGTGACTGTGAGGGTAAATGTATGTGTACGAGGGTGTAGGAGAGGCGGAATGGAGGGTGAAGGATGAAGGATGCGACGGGCAATCCTCGGGAGAAGGGAGAGGGGATTAGGCAGGCGGGGGATATGAATCGAGAGCTTGAACGAGAGGCCTGGCCCTGTGCCAGATAGGGCGGTCAACACAACCTCGGACAGCGAGCCTCTGATGCGGGGATGGAGGGCACCCACACTTCCTGCGCCAGCGAGGAAGCAGAGAAGGCGGAGAGGGAGGATGTCGGTCATGAGGATCGGAAGGAGAACAAGGAATGAGAGGAGGGTGGCGATGAGGAAGGGGTGGTGTGGTTGGAGTGCAGGCCGAGTGGCATGTGGGCCTGGGGAGCTGGGTGTACGTCGAGGGGGTTTAGGAACGGGGTGTGAGGTGGATTCGCGGGACAGTGTTGGGGTGGATGTGGATACGGAGAACCTGGATTGAACGTTGGGGGCGGGCGCGCTCGATGAAGATGGTGCCACGAGCAAAGGGAGAAGGGAGGCGATGGCATCATGCGCGTCCGAACTGGAGTACATGGAATGAGATGGAAAATGGATGTAGATAAATTGACTCACAGGGCACCCAAAAGATTCTGGATGGCTTGTATGTTGGCCTGCCAGTCGGCCGTCCCTTCGCCAACATTGATCGGGATTGGCTGAGCACCTGGATCAGGGTAATAGCCAAGCATGACAGCGAGTAATATGATATGGGGGATCAGCAGGACCATTCGCGGGAAATAACCTATGCGAGGTGAATAACTGCGCGAGACAACAGACGGGAAGGAGACACACAAAAGAAGGCATACGCAGCAAGCCAGACGGTGGTGCGCTTCCAGCCTTTTTTCCAAAGGATGATTTCCTCGATGCGGTCCTGAAGCCAGAACACGGGACCGACTCTGGATATGAAACGACGAAAGTTGGTGCTCATGATTGGAACGGAGAGGGGGTCTCGTGTGCTGAGGAGGGTGTGGGACGGTGCACGTGGGTTTGGGGCCGGGATGGCGGAAGAGATGATGCTGGCCGTGGGCGGGAGCGACGCGGAGAGGAGCACCTGTGGAACGAGCGCGAGGGCGGATTTGGCGGGCCCCAGAGGGGAGAGCGGGTCAGCAGGTGCGCGCCGTGGCGAGGACGACGTGCGGGTAGTGTCGGGCAACGAAGTGATTATTTTTGTCGCTGGTGCGAGCGAGGATTGCTTGAGCCGAACGGCGTCGGCGGGGATCTCGACGTACTCGAACGTCGCCATCGTCGTCGAGCACGAGCTCGAATATTATCGTGACATTCAACATTTCAAAATATCGTTATATGGTAATAAATTTCAGAAGTTATGTGAAGGAAATCGAGAATAATAGCAACGTTTATTATATTTTGTGAGTTGAGCATAGTGGTCGAATTCGGATCCGATCCACCGCACTGCCACTCATCTTCGCCATCGCAGACGACGACGATCAAAAGTCTTGGACGTCGCGTCGCACGATGTCGACGCTCTCTCCGCGCCCGCTCCTCCCGACGCTCCTCCCCTCCCTCAACGCCCTCCTCGCCGCCCTCGCCCTCCCCTTCACCCTCGACCACCCCACCGACCTCACCCCCTCCCTCCTCCTCGCCATCTTCGAATCCCTCATCAGCGCCCGTCTCCCCATCCCTCTCTCCGTCCGGCAGTCCCGCACAAGAGAGGCCAAAGCCCGCGCCATGCTCATCCTCCTGGGCGTCCTCGAATGTGACGTCCTTCGTGGTGGTACCCCAGCCGCCGACGCTGATGCAGAGCACTCCGTTGCGGCTTCCAACGCGGACGATTCGGCGCTGTGCGGAGCGGGGGGCGTCAGCGTCGACGGCTGGGTAGACGAGATCGGTCTTGGCGAGATCGACCCTGAACAACTCGCGGATGGGGGTTGGGAAGAAACCATCTTTGTCGGTGAACTGCTTTGCTGGCTCGCTCGTCGAAAGGGGGTTTTGCCTCGTACCCGACCCTCTCGTCGCTCCTCGCATCCGCGCTCGTTGTACTCGAACCACCACTCATATGGCACCGAGGAGGGCGATGGCGAAGGGAACACCGCCGATTTTTCTACCTCCCTCCTCCTCCGGCCCTCTCCTGCTCGAAAGTCACTGTTACCTCGACCCCCATCCCCTTCCCTGTCCGTCGACGACGTCGATGTTGACGTTGACGCCGACTTTTCTGCACTCTCACATATCACAGATGTCCCCCGCCATCCCCTCGTCCACTCTCCCGAACCGTCCCTCTCCGTGTCCGCCACAACAGGCACAGACCTCTCCATCCGCGCACGAAGCACCTCCTCGCGCACCAGCGTGTCCAACACCCATGATGACCCGGACGAATTCGAGGAGGCCTCGCAAGATACACTGCAGATGTACGATCCCGTTCGGATGATGCAGGACGCCGAGGAGGACGATGATCAGCCACCTTCGTTCCGGGCGCGGTGTATACACGAACTGGAGGACCCTTCGTATATCCGTGCGCTGGCAGGACCTTCCTCGTCCCTTAATCACTTTGCATCCCACGAGCCCGTTTCCGGGGATGAGGGGGATGACCCCTCTAGAGACGGTGATGACGTATACGAACAAGACAACGATGACCCATATGCACCCCCAACCCCGACCCCTCGGCGTGTCCGTCTCACCGGATGGATCGATCCTGTCGATGCCGCCACCGAACTCAGCCACTTTGCTGCCTCTCGGTCACGCGCGTTCAATGCGAGCGCAGGTTCAGGTTCGGGACCACCTTTTCAGTCACAATCACAATCGCACAGACATACGCCCTCGGGCGAGCCCTCCAAGTCAACGACGTCGCGTTTGACCGCTGACATGTCCCCACGCCCACGTCCGTGTTCAGGTAAACCCCGCACATCGCGTCGTGCCTCGCCATCACCATCCCCACCTCTATCCCCAGCTCTACTCACCACCTCATCAAAATACTCAGCTCCGCGCTTCCCTTCGAGTCCCCCACCCTCTCCACCTTCACCCACGACATACTCAGATCCACCGTTCGACATCTCGTTCTCGACGTTCAACAATACAAGTACGCCCGCGAAACCCCGTCCGCCACGGCGTCTCCAGTTCCAAACGACGATGTACCACGACGAGACCCAAACGCGCGTCGGGATGGACCGCGACAAACGTGGGGGAAGCATAGGGACAGGGACAGGAGCAGCACGTCCCCTTCCCCACCGTCGCGATCGCTCCCCCTCCTACACCCCCTCCCCACCCTCGTTTTCGACGCCCGGTAGCTCACGAAGCGGTGGCCCCTCGAGCACGAGTGCAGATACAAGAGCCGGTTCGACTGTATCCTCGAGGACAAAAACACGTCTGGGCGCGTCCGCGTCGAGTAGGACACCTGCGCCATCGTCCACGACAAGCATAAAAAGGGGGAATGGGTCGTCCTCGCCCGCATCCATTCCCCCGTCGGTAACCGTCAGGGGGAAATCGCCACCTGGCTCGACGGCGACGACGAATACGCTACTGACGGAGCGGGCGCGGTTGTTGACGGAGTTGGCAGCGCTCAAACGGGCGCGTGCTGTGAGCGGTGCGGGTGGTACCGGGACGGTGTCGGGTGCGGGGAAAGGCGGTGGTGGGGTCGTCGGCCACCGCGTCGGCGTTGGGGTATGACTCCTATGATCATACCGTCTCGTTTGAGAGTCTAGGTCGTGCGATGCCGTGCGTTTAGTTGATCGTCACGCGTCGTGCAGTATGCTGGACTCGTGTGCGAATAGCACTCTTTCGTTTTGCGTTGTAACCATGTTTTCCTTTGTCTGTACAGGATTCGGATGGACCTTATGGCCTTATTTAAAAGTACTATTCTACGATACGATTATTAACATGTCAGAAGACTTCTAGTTTTCGTCGTCCATGGTGGTGAGAGCGAGCGTCAGTCGAGCGTCTGGGGCCTTCTTGAAGGTACGCAGTGGGTCAGTCTTGATGGTCACTGCTTGTATCTTCGTTCGTCGAGTGTTGTTTTCGCTTCGGAAAGGGGCTCGTGAACGCCGTAATTTATGACACGTTGGATAGAAGTTCGTTCCACTCTCCACCAAACATGTGGACCGCAGCTTTCCATCCTGTGTATATCGCATTCACGTACGCCACGACCCAGTTTGACCGTGCGTAGTGGTGACTTGTGTCTGGTGCTGGCGGCACCAGTACCGGTCGTCGTCGACGGTCAAGCTTGTCATGCCACGTCTCGAGCCTCCGCTGCTTCTCCAAGGTCCAGGTGGAGTGTGCCTAGCCAGTCCCGCACGTTGTCACTAGCAGTAGTGACTGCATGTAGACCTCGTGGCAGCAAAATGAATCTCGATCAAACATGTGCACGGCAACGTTGCATCCTGTGTCTGCTTTTATGAACTCGATGCTACAGAATCTCCCCTCAGAACTCGACCAAATTCCTCTGTGCCCTTTGCTTCCCTCACACGTCGTTTCACACTCATGGATGAACAGAATTTGCTCTCTACCCCAGCTTTTGCCCCGCAACCACGACGTGCTCAAGAAAGAAAGAGATCAGACGGCTCGGAAGCGCCCTCGTCTGGTACAAACAAACGCGAACGGGTCTTCATAACTCGTAGGTGGTCATGTAGGGCCTAGTGGAAGAGTCGTTGACATCTCTGTGCAGACATCCGTGCCACAGATGTTGTGTCTGGCCTCTGTCGCGTGCCGGCAGGCCTCTATGCTGTTATAGAAGTCGACGGGAAGACCACGAAAACTTCGAATAAGCCCGTATCGGTAGGCAAGGACGTGGTAGAATGGGATGAAGAGATTCTCTTGTGAGTCGCTGCCCTCCTCAGTTTCACTACGTTTTACTGAGTAAGATTCAAGGCCATCGAAACGATCGTCTTTGATATCGTTCAAGGTCTACGCGTGTTTCGAGCTCGGACCAGGGTTCGGAAACGGGCAATTACTTGGCCAATGTCGGATTCCTGTAGGAGACGTACTTGATCGGGATGAACGGCTCCAGCGTGAGTAATTCTGATGACTGTTCTACCCGCCGTCCGATATCTCCTTGTAGCTATCGGGTTTCAGGTTCAGAGGGATAAGGTTTTGCCATCATATTCGTCAGTCAGAATCATCACCGAACGACGCATTTGCGACGTCGATGAATCCACGACGAAACTTGACGTGAGTGACCCGTTCATCTCGTTGTTGACGCGTCCTCACCGTATGACGATAGCTACCGGAGTCAGAAGCAATGAGCCAGCTGGGACAGCTCACGGATAAGGGAGATCGTGCTCTCCTACGTTACCACCAGCTCCAGAACCAAACGGATCTCGACGAAGTCATCACTTGTTACGAGCGTGCCCGCGACATGTGCCCCCCAGGTGACCCCAATCACTCCGCTGTACTATTCAACTTGGCCACCGCGAGGTTCGTTCACTGTCAAGACAATAATCATTACCATGACCTAGATGTACCAATTGCATCGTATCAGGATGCACTCCGACTCCGCACCAGCGATCACACAGGTCGTTGTATGACAGCGCTCGATCTCTGTTTCGCTCTTCTAGCCCATCTACAGACTCAAGGCAACAAACCAGGCAGGAAAGTGTTACTCTCCAGAGTGGTGGAGAGTTACGCATACCGAGCTGCGTGGCTCGCACTACAGATGGCTGGGATCTCCGTGTCGGTTGGGACGAGGAACTCTACGATCTCTCAGGCACAGCGCGCGAATGATGACGATGAAGAGTCTATACGGAGGGCACGGGCCATGTTGCTGCACTTGTCAGATGGAAATCCTCGCCGGTCTGCATTACTAGCTGGCCTAGAAAGCTTATTGTATCCTCCATCCGAGGGCAATGGGGACCTCGTTGACACCCACGAGGCAATGTTGATGTTGGAGTGTGTTGTGCAGCTCACTCCAGATGGACGCCCCGAGAAGCCAGCTCTGTTGTCTATGCTCGGGAACTCATCATCTCGTCGCTTTGAGCGTCTCGGTCACCTCTCGGACATCGACAAGTCCATTTTGATGAATGGGAAGGCAGTCCGTCTCACTCCCAATAGCCATCCCCACAAGCCAGCTCGGTTGAACAGCCTTGGGTCCTCACTATTTCGTCGCTTTGAGCGTCTCGGTGATCTCGCGGACATCGACAAGTCCATTACAACGTTTCAGGAGGCAGTGCGTCTCACTCCCACTGATCATCCTGACACGCCAGTTCTGTTAAACAATCTCGGGAACTCATTCATGAGTCGCTTTGAGCGTCTCGGTGACCTCGCAGACATCGACACGTCCATTTCGGTAAAAGAGAAGGCAGTGCGTCTCACTCCTGATGGTCATCCCGACAAGCCAAGTCGGTTGTCCAACCTCGGATCCTCATTATCTTGTCGCTTCCAGCGTCTCGGTGACCTCGCGGACATCAACAGGCCCATTTCAATCCTTCAGGAGGCAGTGCGTCTTATTCCCAATGGCCATCCTGACAGGCCAGCTCTGTTGTCCAACCTCGGGTGCTCACTATTTTATCGCTTTGAGCGTCTCGGTGACCTTGTGGACATCGACAATTCCATTTCAATGTTTCAGGCGGCGGTGCGTCTCACTCCCGATGGACACCCCGAGAAGCCAGCTCGGTTTTCCAATCTCGGGAACTCGTTGTTGAGTCGCTTTGAGCGGCTTGGTGACCTCGCGGACATCGACCAGTCCATTTTGATGAAAGAGGAGGCGGTGCGTCTCACTCCCGACGGTCATCCTGACAAGCCAGGTTGGTTGTCCAACCTTGGGAACTCGTTATCTCGTCACTTTCAGCATTTCGGTGACCTCCCGTCCATCGACAAGTCTGTTTCAGTATTTCAGGAGGCAGTGCGTCTCACTCCCAATGGCCATCCTGACAAGCCAGGTCGGTTGTCCAACCTCGGGAACTCATTATCGAGTCGCTTTGAGCGTCTCGGTGACCTCGCGGATATCGACCAGTCCATTTTGATGAAACAGGAGGCAGTGCGTCTCACTCCCAATGGCCATCCCGACAAGCCAGGCCGGTTGTCCAACCTCGGATCCTCATTATCTCGTCGATTTGAGCGTCTCGGTGACCTCGCGGACATCAACAAGTCCATTTCGGTGCTTCAGGAGGCAGTGCATCTCACTCCCAATGGCCATCTCGTCAAGCCAGTTCTGTTGTCCAACTTCGGGAACTCGCTATCTCGACGTTTTGAGTGTCTCGGTGACCTTGTGGATATCGACAAGTCCATTTCGATGAAAGAGAAAGCAGTGCGTCTCACTCCCGATGGCCATCCCGACAAGCCAGGTTGGTTGTCCAACCTTGGGAACTCGTTATTGAGTCGCTTTGAGCATCTCGGTGACCTCGCGGACATAGACAAGTCCATTTCAATGTTTCAGGACGCAGTACATCTTATTCCCAATGACCATCCCGACAAGCCAGGTCTGTTGTCCAATCTTGGGTCCTCGTTTTTTCGCCGCTTTGAGCGTCTCGGTGGCCTCATGGACATCGACAAGTCTGTTGCAGTATTTCAGGAGGCAGTACATCTCACTCCCAATGGCCATCCTGGCAAGCCAACTCTGTTTAACAATCTCGGGTCCTCATTATCTCATCGCTTTGAGTGTTCTGGTAACCTCGTGGACATCGAGGAATCCATTGCGATGAAGGAGAAGGCGGTGTGTCTCACTCCAAATGGCCATCCCGACAAGCCGGGTTGGTTGTCCAACCTTGGGAAGTCATTACTTCGTCGCTTTGAGCGTCTCGGTGACCTCGCGGACATCGACAAATCAATTTCAATGTTTCAGGAGGCAGTACATCTCACTCCCAACGGCCATCTCAACCATTCAGCTATGTTGAACAACCTTGGCAATACGTTTATCAGCTTTTTCGAGCACTCTCATGATCCTCGTAATCTTTCCGCTGCAATTCTTCACTTTTCCATGGCCAGTCGTACCTCCACAGGTTCTATTTCCATCCGCTTTCGTGCTGCTCGCGGATGGATTTCTTCTGCATGCCTTCAAGGCAACTCGCAGGCTCTCCTTGATGCATATACCACCTCCATCAGCCTCCTTCCTCAGTTAGCATGGCTTGGGCTTCCACTTGCAGAGCGCCACCGCGTACTCCTTGAGGCTGCTGATGTAGTACGAGATGCTGCTGCAGCTGCGCTTGAAGCCGGTTGCCCTGAAATGGCTGTCGAGTGGCTCGAGCAAGGACGTTCCATTGTCTGGAGTCAGTTCCTACAGCTGCGCACGCCAGTAGATCATCTTCGTGTCGAGCATCCAGACCTTGCTGATGAATTTCAGCAGATCTCTCAAGCGCTGGAACATGCCGGTTCTCGTGACCATGTCATATCCCGCGGGCCAGCGAACGGCTTGGTCGACAAATCTAAGTCGCTGGAGGAGGAAGTCCAGAGGCACCATGACCTCGCTCTCAGACGAGAAAAGCTCCTTGCCGACATACGGTCCCTGCCGTGTTTTGATCGGTTCTTATTGCCGAATACAATCAGGCAACTAGCTGCTTTGGCACACTCCGGACCGGTCGTCTATCTCAATGCTAGCGAACGACGATGTGACGCATTGATCGTAGTGGCGGAGGTGGGGGGTGTTATCCCTGTCCCCCTTCCTGGTATTAGCTATCCAGACGTGAAATACCTCCTCGATGTATTGCTCAAGCGCAATTACCCTGTTATTTCGCGTGACGACATTTCTACACTTATCACCTCCGACGACAATCTCGCATCACAGAACTTTCTCAATAGGCTGATTGGAGATGGTATGGAAGGGAGTGAGAGGGAAGGCACAGTTAGAACTCAAGGATTCACTCCCGACGACCGGTTGCGGTGGATTCTGGCTTTCCTGTGGAGGAACGTTATAAACCCTGTTTTGGAGGTCCTTGGCTTTTCGGTATGTCGTCTTTCTGGAACCTTTCAGAGTGAATGCTTTCTAACTCGTCTTCACGTGTTCCTAGACTCCGCTATCTAGTGGCGAGAAAACCGCCCGTATTTTTTGGTGTCCGACTGGGCCTTTTGCTTTTCTGCCTATACATGCTGCCGGTCGCTATGGGACAGCTGGGGGCCCAAAGCTTTCCGACTTCGCTATATCCTCCTATCTACCAAGTCTTAGTGCTCTCGCATCGTCGGCTCGGAAAGACTCGAACAGTTCCTCATCCAATATCCGCCTCGTTACTGTTTCTCAGCCACCGAGCGATGGGCAGGATAGGCTATCCTGCGTAAAGGACGAGATTGATCATATCGCAACATTATCTGCGAAGTCCCCTTTTGTAACCCTCCAATATTCTCCTGGTACAATCGAGGACGTCATGCAGAAGATGAAGACCTCCGACTGGGTACATTTCGCATGTCACGGCATCCAAGATCCCAGGAATCCACTCGACAGCGGGCTCTGCCTTGCGGGCCATTGTCGTTTGAAGCTCTCCGACATCATCCGATTATCACGGCCTCAAGGTGGTCTCGCATTCCTCTCTGCCTGTCAGACCGCGAAGGGAGACGAGAAGCTGTCGGAAGAGTCTGTGCATCTCGCGGCTGGAATGCTTCTCGCTGGTTATGGTGGGGTCATCGCAACGATGTGGTCGATAATGGACCATGATGCACCGAAAGTGACACAGAAGGTATACGAGCACCTGTTTCGGGACAGCAAGGTTCCCGACGTCACGGAGGCTGCAGAAGCGTTGCATTATGCTGTTCAGCATCTGCGCGACTCTGGCGCGTCTTTCTCCTCTTGGGTTCCTTTTATTCATGTCGGTCGGTAGTTAATATTCCACACGACTCCCCTTGTTCGACTCAGAGGAGAATTAACCCTACACACCTCCCTTTCTATGCTACTCTTTGATTCCTACATATACGAGCCTGTTTATTGTATCGAGACACTGATGTATGTATTTACCGTCGTTTAATCCAGGACATCTAGTGAACGAAACAGCAGTCACAGACGAAGACTACCTCGAGTGACTCTTGTGGGTAATTTGACAACCTCGGGCTTGACCATCCTACAAATCTCCGGTCTCGCT
>JBBPSV010001276.1:0-10052 GCA_038093795.1 Retiboletus fuscus | reverse complement strand
GTCTTTGGTGGACATCAGGAAGGGTGACAAATACTGGCAAAATAATACAGGCACTCATCTTTGATACACAAGCATCAGAATCTGCCATTCCTACCAACACCTTGTGTTACAGTTCAATTTCTACAATGTCCAATTTTCACTTTAATGCTAAGTTTCCTTATCTTATCTCTTATCTTTTCATCTTATCTTTATCACATCAATGACTGACATCTTATCATGGACACCTCTATTTATCTTTATTGACACTTTTATAGACTTTCATATATCTTAGATCTCTTCATTTCCATGCTATGCACAGCTATGCACATCGCTTCTCTTTCACATTAAGTCTTCTTTCATTTCTGTTATGCTTCTTTTCCATTCCATTCCTGTTATGCTTTGCCGTAGGCTAGGCGTGATCTCAAAGGAGTCAAGCGGACTGAGGGTTGGAAGCTAGGACGATGTGAAGAACCTCTAGCTGTGGTGCTACTAGAGGGCTGCCCTTGCTGTGGAAGCAGAGGGTGGACAAGGACTGAGGCAAGGTAATCAGACGAAGTCCGCAGGAACTCGTTAGATTGAGAAGATCAAGCTTAGTGTTACAGGTTGAGTGCTATGGTTTAAATAGACGAGCCGTGGTAATCAAATAGAACTTGGTGGAATATCATAGAACAAAGATGAGTCAGTCGTAGAATCTGGTAGAACGCTGAGGAACCGTGGTGAGTCAGCGTTTACAAAGCATGGAAGTTGGGGGAATATCTAAGAACGTTATGAGTAATACAGAGGTAAAAGATGTCGCCAGGCAGGGCTCGAACAGCGAGATGACAGAGTTCAAGGCAAAAGGTAGGCATAAGGACAAGGCAGAGAAAAACGTAGATGACAGAGTTCAAGGCAAAAGGTAGGCATAAGGACAAGGCAGGGAAAAATGTAACATTACCCCCCCGCGAGGGTCAAGGCACCGGCGCAGACACTTCACAAGTCGCAAGCCCCCATAGCGGGTGAGCCAGTCACGTTGGCGAAGGCGGTGTCGTCCCAAACGTCGTTGTCCACCCCGGAATCCAGGTCTGGAGAGTGGGAGCGGCGGCGCAGGCGACTGGGGACCATGCGGCGGGTACCGCGGGAGCGGCGAGGTCCGTGGTAGGAACGGTGGGGTGATGAAGGATGTGACGAGTGCGAGGAGGCGGGAGAGGTAGAGGGCGAGGGCGGCGGAGGAGGGCGGCGCAAAGGGCACTGCCGCTGAGAGTGGCCGGGACGGAAACAGCGGCATATCGGGCACTGATAGACCCCACAGTTGACACGCTGGTGACCAAGGCGGTGGCATTGGAAACAGGCCTCATGAAACTGAGGGTGAGAGGGAGGGAGGGGGGTGTTGCCGAAGTTGCCTGTCCATCGGGCTTCAATGCGCTCGACGATGTCGAGCTCCTCAGAGTTTAGCACGGAGGAGGATGCCGAGGGGGTGGACACCGAAGCGGTGCCAAGATGGGTGTAGCGCGCGAGATCCTGGAGGTATCGATCCAGGTCGCACATGAAGTCTAGCATGCCAAGCTGATAGAATGTGAGGAGGAGTTGGGTTTCTAGCTCCATTTGGATATGAGAGAGAGTATGGTTACGGAAAGTGGCATTGGCATCAGTGGAGGCGGAGGGGGCGTGCACTAGTGCGGTGAGCCGGGCGACCTGAAGGGTGGCGAGGTAGAGGGAGTGGAGGGCCGACCCATAGTCAAGGTGTGCGCCGATAGGGACAGCATACCTGGGGTCGCGGAGGAATCGGAGGAGGGTGCGGGACTCCGCATCAGTGGGCAGGTCAGGGCGTACCCGATGAGCATGTTCAGGGAGATCTATGGCCTCGATGGTGCCGAGGTAGGCAGCAAGACGGACGGGGGGTTCGGCAAGTTCAGGGATGGAGATAACAGGTCGACTTCCCCAACCTGGGGTAGCGACGTGAGAGGTGGGGGAGGAGGTATCATCGATGATCATGGCATGAGGATTCAGAACGGAAGGAGGCGTATAGTAGGAAGGAGAAGGAGAAACACTTGGGATGCCAGTAGACACAGAAGGAGGAGTAAGGTGGCAAGACTGAGGAGTTGAACTGGGGTAAACCTCTCCATCAGAGCTGTCGGAGACAGTGAGAGAAGAGATAGAGTCAAGGACAGAATCAGAAACAGACTCAGGAGGCGGTGAACCACCGAGTCTGGGGGGTACAGGAAGAATGAGTTCAGGGACATCGGAACAAGGCATGATGCTGCAGGGTGTTGTTGGTAGGTAGTTAAGTGGACTGGGGAGGGAAATCTCGGGGGTGACGCTTTTTATAGGCGGATAGGAGGAGTTTGGAGTTTTTTAAGTTCCGCTCGGGTTCCCAGGAATCATCTTCTGCCGAGTAGCCCTTCCAATGGACCAGGAAGCGCCATCGGGATGGAGGTCCCTGATGATGGAGAATTCGATCCACGAGGTATTCCTCTTCAGGGCCTACGTGGGTAGGAGGGGGTCGGGGAAAATTCAGACCATGAACGAGGGTTTCCTTGACAGGGGAAAGAAGAGATGCGTGGAAAACGGGGTGGATTTTCCAGGTCTTGGGAAGGTGCAGTCGGTAGGTGATGGGAGAGAGAACCTTAATGATTTCAAACGGTCCTTCGCGTTTCGGGAGGAATTTCGGGTCTTTCAGAAGGTGGTGAAGGTTCCTGGCTTCCAACCAGACCTTATCTCCTAGGGCGAAGGGCTTGAAATGTTGTCGGGTTCGAGAGGCCATGGTTGCCCTAGCCAGTTCGTGGGCCGCTCGGGCTTCATCCCTGGCTTTGGTGAGCTGGGAGAGGCGAAGTTCCACTGCAGGGAGTTTGGAGGGCGAAAGGATGGAGGGAAGGGGTTTAGGTTCATAGCCCATTTGGAGGAAGAACGGGGATTGGTTGGTGACAGAGTGGGGACGGTGGTTATGGGCGAATTCGGCAAAGGTCAGGAGTTCAGTCCATGAGGTAGGGTTGTCTCCGCAGAAGATCTGGAGGTAGGTTTCGAGTTCTTGGTTCGTTCGTTCTGTTTGGCCATCTGTTTGGGGGTGATAAGCGGTAGATAGGCGGAGGTCGTAGTTCAGAATGCATCCCATTTCCTTGGCGAATGCCGAGGCAAACTGGGGGCCTCTGTCGGAGATGACACGATCAAAGAGTCCGAAACGTCGGTAAACCTTGTGGAAATAGAGGGATGCGATGTTGGCCGCCGAGGCGGTTTTGGTGGTAGGACAAAATATAGCCCCCTTGAAGGCCCGGTCTACCCAGACAACAATTGAATCTTTCCCGTCCGAGGTCGGGAGGTCTGTAATCAAGTCTACCATGATGTCCTGGAAGGGATAGGATGCTGAGGTAGGGATGGGAGTCAGAGGTGGGGAACCGGGATGGGTGTTCGTCTTGCATTGTTGGCAGATCGCGCATCCTTCTACATAATTTCGGACAAAGGATGCTAGGCCAGGCCACCAGAATTCGGTGGAAACCAACTGCCGAGTTTTGAGGTATCCTGGATGCCCGGCGGTCTCGTGATCGTGACATCTTTGTAAGATCTGACGTCTAAGATCTCCTTCAGGGGGAACATATACACGGTCTTGGTAAGTGAGTATCCCTTCTCGATTCTGCCAATCTGAGAGTCGGGAACGAAACGCGGTAGGGATATTTTCGTCTACCGCTTGAAGCGAGGTCAGGGCGAATGGATCAGCGGCAGAGGCAGAACGGATCTTGGAGGAAAGGGCAATGTCGATGACATTGATGAAGAGAGATGGGGGGAGTAGGGTCACGAGGGAGTTGTCTGAGGCATCTTTCGGGAAGTGGTCCGTGCATCGGGAGAGGGCATCAGGGCCGGCTAGTTGAGATCCGGGTACGTGGATTAATTTGAGGTCAAAGTCTGCTAGGTCGAGTAGCCAACGAGCTTGTCGTCGATTTAGGGTGTGGGGCTCTCGGAAGTAGGTGAGGTTTTTGTGATCAGTGAATACTTGGACCCGATGGGGAGACCCGCGCAAGTAGTGGGACCAGGCTTTGAGCGCTTGGAGTACGGCCAAAAGCTCCCGATCATGGATGTCGTAGTTTCGCTGGGTGGAGTCGAAACTTTGAGAGAGATAAGAACAGGGGTGCCATTCACCGTTGGAATCTGCTTGGAGGAGGATTCCTCCCGAGGCATAGAGGGAGGCGTCGGTGGCAATAGCGAAGGGGGCAGAGAGGTCCGGGACCCGGAGAACTGGTTGAGAAGCAAATCTGGCTTTAAGGAGGTTGAATGCGGATTGACAGGAATCGTCCCAAGACCAGGCGATTGACTTCTTAGTGAGGTCGATGAGGGGTCGGGCTATAGTAGAGTAGTTGGGGATGAATCGCCGGTAGAAGTTGGCGAAACCTAGGAAGGATCGGACGTCTTTTACTGAGGTGGGGGTAGGCCAATGAGCGATCCCGTCCAGCTTGGTGGGATCCATGGCAATTTCGTCCAGACGGATAATCATCCCAAGATACTTGACCTCATCCCGATCAAAGAAGCACTTTTCGGGTTTTAGGTGGAGGTGGAGTTCCTCCATTCGTTGCAATACTCGGTGGGTGCGTTCAGTGTGGGTCTGTAGGTCGGGGGAGAAGATGAGGAGGTCGTCCATATAGATAAACAGCCATCCTTCAGCGATGAGATCTCGGAACGAGTCGTTCATGAACCGTTGGAACGTGGGGGGAGAATTGGTAAGTCCAAAGAACATGACGTTTGGCTCGAACAGCCCCCGGTGAGTGATAAAGGCTGCCTTCCACTGGTCTCCTTCCTTAATGCGGACGTTGTTATATCTCCATCGAATGTCCATCTTGGTGAATACCTTAGCCCCCCGAATCCGATCCATGAAGTCCTGAAGAAGGGGAAGGGGGTATGTGTCCCGGATGGTCTGTTCGTTGAGGCGTCGATAGTCCTGACAGGGTCGTAGGCCGGGTTTCTGTCCAGGTTGGGCTTTCTTCTTAACGAAGAAGAAAGGGGAGGCTTGCGGAGATTTCGAGGGAGAGATCTTGCCAGAGGCCAGGTTTTCATCGATGAACTTGTCAGTTGCTTGTCGCTCGTCGGCCGAAAGAGGGTAGATTTTAGCAATACGGGAACGAAGTCTTCCTTGAGGTTGATGGCGTGGTCATAGGGTCTGGACGGGGGCAGAACATTTGCTGCTTCCTCAGCAAAGACTTCTTTGTATCTGGTGTACTCTTCCAGGAGAGGGGACGCGATTGGCGTGTCAGGGGAGAGGGCCAGGCTGGACGCGATGGAGAGGTGAGAGATGACCGGGGCCGGGATGAACCGTGATCCGCAACGAATGATCCAATTGATAGCGTATTGATCATGGGCACGGGTGAGGAAGTCACATTCGTCCTCCCATCCATTGTAAGCGTACAGACATTCGTCTTGGACAGAATTTACAAAGACATGGTGGGGCGGAGGTTGAGGAGGAATGAGGAGCTTTTCTTGCCTGAGATAGGCACCCTGATGGAGGGAGAAGAGGAGCTTAGATTCGTCAGTGGTTTCGGAGATCTGAAGGGTCCGTTTTGCCCAGTCAATGGTTGGGTTGGTCTTCCGCAGCCAGGGGAGTCCAAGGAATAAGTTATCCTTGCTTAGGTGCATAACATGGCAGGTGATCTGGTGAACGAGGCCTTCGGTAGAGACAAAGAGGTTGGCGATATATCGGATGGTCCCTTTGGTATTAATAGTGCCATCGGCATTCTTGGCGTAGACCGGGTGGTCGAGCTTGGTCAAGGGGATCTTGTGTTTTTTGGCGAACCCCCAATCAATACAACAGACATCCGCTCCACTATCGATCAGGGCGCGGGTTTCAACGGTTTGCAGGGTGTGCGAGGGGATAATAACTTGTACTGGGATTTGCATGGAGTTCGTAGTAGAAGTTACAATTACCGAGGCACTAGGGGACTTAGATGTTGTGGCAGGTCCCCTTTTTAAAAACCCTGGGAAAATGAAATTCTTCTAACCGCTACTCCGTCCTCATCTTCATCAGCATCGTCCGGGATTTCCTCCAACTTTGGAATGTCAGAGGTGGCGACCACTTTGACTGCCGGTTTCTTTCCCTTGGAGAATCTAGGACAATTGGTGGAAAGGTGGCCCCCTTCCCGACAGCGGAAGCAGAGATTATTTTCGACGCATCGCTTTCGCTCAGCAGGGGTGAGTTTGGGGATAGTGGTGCGTACGGCGTCTACATCCATAGCATCAGGATCAGGAGGGGTGGTTTTCGGGGTAGAATGGAATCCGTGGAAAACTTTTCCGCTTCCTCGTTTCGCCAGATCTCTAGCTCACTCTTTCATAGCAGCAAAGTGGGCGGCTTTGGTGTACCAATCTTCTATCTTGTCAGGGGGGGTCTCCATGCTCTGAATTTTCCACATGAGGGGCTCTGGAATCCCAATAGCGTAGTAGCTGATAAGCACGTTAGTGTCAGTGACCTTGGAGATAGCAACATGGTTTTGGAAGCGAGCGGTGTATTCGGTGAGGGAAGGGGAGTAATCTCCGTGTTTGTTCTTGACCATCTTGGTCGTGGCGAGCCAGTGAAGGCTGGAGGTGATGGTATCCTTTCGGACGAAGGACTTTGAAAAGGAGTCGCAGAAGTCAGCGAAAGTTCCTAGGTTGAGTGTGGCCTGGGCGAGGATTTTTTGACGATAGGTGGCGGCCCAGACTTTGGCCGATCCTTTCTTCATGAATGATAGGGCATAGGCTACCTTCTTGGCATCAGTGTCGTAGACTTCAGAGTTTACCGCAAGATAAAAGGTGACAGTTCCGAGCCAATCTTCAGCTTTGGTGAAGGATCCGTCGAAATCTTCGGGGGTTCCGAGACGAAGCTCAGTGGGTTTGGTGGTTGGTGCTGCCGGCATAGCTGGTTGGGGAGGAACGGTCGGTGGTGGGTACGAGAGGGGGAATCCTCCGAAGGGAGGGTTGCGTGTTCGGGGGGTTGGCGAGGGTGGGGTCGGTTCCCTGGGGATGGTGAGTTCTGAGGAAAAACGATGTCGAAGGGTGAGCTCTTCTTCGGGTCCGAAGAGAGTGTCGAGGTCTAAGTCCGGGTTGGTATCCGGGGACGACGCAGTGTCTTGGGGGGCTTCCGACTCAGATAGGTCGGTGGGTGGGGGTTCTCGTGGTCTGGACCAACGAGGATTGATGGTGGGTCGTTGGGACGCAATGGTGTCCTAAAGATTCGAGGGATCTGCTCACAGAGAGCACACTCAAGAATCTAGGGGGTATTGGAGCTACAACGGAGGTAGTCCACACGAGATAGAAGCTTGATCTTTTGTTACGCTTTGCCGTAGGCTAGGCGTGATCTCAAAGGAGTCAAGCGGACTGAGGGTCGGAAGCTAGGACGATGTGAAGAACCTCTAGCCGTGGTGCTACTAGAGGGCTGCCCTTGCTGTGGAAGCAGAGGGTGGACAAGGACTGAGGCAAGGTAATCAGACGAAGTCCGCAGGAACTCGTTAGATTGAGAAGATCAAGCTTAGTGTTACAGGTTGAGTGCTATGGTTTAAATAGACGAGCCGTGGTAATCAAATAGAACTTGGTGGAATATCATAGAACAAAGATGAGTCAGTCGTAGAATCTGGTAGAACACTGAGGAACCGTGGTGAGTCAGCGTTTACAAAGCATGGAAGTTGGGGGAATATCTAAGAACGTTATGAGTAATACAGAGGTAAAAGATGTCGCCAGGCAGGGCTCGAACAGCGAGATGACAGAGTTCAAGGCAAAAGGTAGGCATAAGGACAAGGCAGAGAAAAACGTAGACGACAGAGTTCAAGGCAAAAGGTAGGCATAAGGACAAGGCAGGGAAAAACGTAACAATTCCTATGCTCTGCTGTGCATCACACATCATGCTTCTCTTTTAATTACTGCTTCATAGCCTTATGCCTTATGTTCTCCTCATGCTTTGCTATGTGGCCATATACTATACCCTTATTTAGCTTAATTACCTAACATGTACAAATAACTTAGTATGTTATAAAGAGGTCAGAAGCCAAGCTGGCTAACCCCAGTCTTGTTCTTCTGATAGTTCCTCAATCATCTACTTGAGATCCTGTATAGGATTAATACTAGCTTGATGGTTGCCTACTTCCTTAGTTGGCATACTCCCCTTTGGAGCTTAGGTGCTCTATGCTAGGGTGACTATGATTCTACCCTCTCACTCTAGCCCAGTATAAAGGCACTATGACACTCACAACTAAGTCCATCCCCTCATGACAAATGCTCAGTGATAGATGCTGTAGAGAACAATAGTCCTCTACACTTATATCCTTCTTTCCCTCACATTTTCACAGCATCTCTTTGTCTTCTAGAACACTCCCCTCAAATCCTGATCATGGTCTGTGAAACAACCCAAAGTGTCTAGCACTGAGCGGTCGTCGGGAGGTGCGGACTTCGTTGACTAGGTCACAAACGTCGTAGTGCCTTTATACTGGGCTAGAGTGGGAGTGAATAAACGTAGTCACCCTAGCGTAGAGCACCTAAGCTCCGAAGGGGAGTAAGCCTAATGGAAGCACTAGGCCAAACTCGTACTGGTATTAACCCTTAGACAGAGTCTCAAGTAGAGGATTGGGGAACTCTCCAAAGAGGACAAGACTGGCGTTAACCAGCTTGGCTCCTGGGCTTTATATACTATAGTAAGTTATTTGTACATATGATGGTAATAAGCTAAATAAGGCTATAGTATGTGGCAGCATAGCAAAGCGGAAGGGAAAGGTGAGGCATAAGGCTATGAAGCGGTAATTAAAAGAGAAGCATGAATGTGTAATGCGCAGCAGTGCACAGGAATGGAATGGAAGAGAAGTATAGCGGAAATGAAAGAAGACATAATGTGAGATAGAAGTGATGTGCATAGCCATGCACAGCATGGAGATGAAGGGATCTAAGATAAAGTAAACTCTATAATAATGTCAATAAAGGTAAACAAGGAAAGTGTCCGTGATAAGATGTCAAACGTTGACAAGATAAAGATAAGGTGAAAAGATAAGATAAGAGAACTTAGCGTGTAAGGTGAAAATTGACTTCGTAGAAATTGAACCGTAACAGTCTGGCTGTTCCCATTGCTGTCCATAAATCCTGAATGCTCAGTAAGTCAACCTGAAATTCTGTGGTAAGTCGGGTTTGTTATATAAATTCCATACTTCATTCAGACTGTCCTTTTCACATTTTCTCATGTGTTTACATATCATGTGACCTCAAATGGACACTTTGCACCATTCAGGTGCAACCCGACATTCACTTACCCCACTTCCTATTCTATTTATATGTATCCAGGGTGTTAAGACTGAGTCGGATGGTCAAAGGTAGACTGGTCTGAGCTTCTCTGAAGACCAATCTAGGTCTGAACTTCCTAATTCGGAAGTCCGAGATTTTGGACTTGAAGGGACTTGGCTTCAGCAACTCGGGTCAGAGCGCTGTGCCCTTGCTATGGTCTCAGGTCCCAGTATTTCAGAGGGGATTTTTAACATCGTAAACAATGTCAAGGCAAGAGGGTTCAGAGAATGGATCAGAGGTGAATAATCTAAGTCGATATTTGGACTGAAGAATACATGTGTATCTACAAGATTTATATATGAAGAATGAGAACAGCATTGGTATCAGATTTGTAAGTAGTTCGGAAGTCTGGATGTTCGAAGACTGGAGCTGTGTTTGTAAGTGAGACACAAGTTTGGACAAGAATGTAAAGTGAGACTAACACAAAAGGAGATAGAAAGATGTTGTAAGTAAAATGGAACAAAGTTCAGAAGTCTGAATGGAAGTCCAAGTGAAGTGGACTATCGGACTAGTGTCTAATGGGTTTGGACATGGTTGGACATGAGTTGGTACAGGATATGACAGTATCCCCCCCTTAGGCCTGAGCCCACAAAGGCCTATAGGAAGATCAGGTAGTGTTTCGAAGTCCAGTTGGCAACTGGTATGGCAACTGGCAACTGGACTGGACTGCAACTGATCGCAACTGGACTGCAGTTGCGGGTTGCCTGGTTTTGTAAAGTTGACCAGTTGCAGTTGCCTGATTTTCTGATGGTCAGGCAACTGGTTGCAACCGGTGTACAGCCACCCCCTATTTACTATACTATTTTTACTATTTTTGGTGATTT
>JBBPSV010001274.1:0-10073 GCA_038093795.1 Retiboletus fuscus | reverse complement strand
ATCACATAATTTGTTGTGAGCACTCTACCATCTTCAAAGGTGACGTCACTGAGATGTGGATTCTTGGCATTGCGCCCCAGCCCGACCACTTTCAGAGGCCGATGGACGATGATACCCAAGCTGACCAGCTTCTTCTCGAGTGTACGTTCAGTAACATTCTGGGTGATGACGAGAACGTACGGGTGTCGAGTGTATGATTTGAGACTCTGAAGATGAATACTGCAAAGCTGTGTAGAACGAGTTCCGATATTGAACCCAGTAGCTTTGATGCCCTGCGATACGATGTCGTCCATACAACCTACCGTGTCCAGCGCCTATACATGGATTAGACACGGGAAAGATGAACAAAGATGGCTTACCTCGAGAGTGGCAGCATGAACTACGACGGCTCGGGAAACGTTTGCCCCCTGGGATATGGCATCGACGATGATGAAATCATGGAAGCCATGGTGGAGGAGAGAGAGGGCGGCGGCAAGTCCCGCTGGACCAGCACCTACGATGAGAACGGTGGTTCTGTCAGGTAAAGACATGGAAGCAATGTATGTATACGGGTATAAGGGACGCAATACACGCCTGTAGTACGGCTTTATATGCCAATCTCCATATGGAATCGGTGTGGTCGAAGAACGGCATATTCCCACAGGGCCACAAAGCTGCCCCGGGCCCCGCATGTGGAAGTTTGAACTTGATAGATCTGTCATTGATCTTATTCATGTTGCTCGTGAGAGAGCTTATGAACGCGCTTCGATATCGAATTCTTTTCCCAAACTACTCGTTTCACTGGTCAGATCGCCACCCCTTTAAGATAACAAGGTCCAATTATACTCAGTGCCGAATTCGCATACTATGGGGATCTCCCAAACACTCTGATATTGGTGCTATGATCAGAGTGATGTTGGTGACAATGACACAATTTGGCGACGACGTCAGTGACGACTAAAAATACAGAAATGGACTGACTCGGGCCTACTAGTAGAGGACATGATCATGTCGTTCCTCCAAGGCAGAGCATGCTGTACACGAGGACGTTGGTTGCGTTGGTGTTCCTCTAGCATGGGCGAAAAGTGACAGAAACACTTTATCTCAAATCACAGAGAGGCTCGATTTACAATGGCACGAACGACGAGGAACATCGTATTCATCACCGACTCGGATATCGTGTAGCAAAAATCGACAATCAGTGAAACGCCTTGTCCCTGATTCGAAGGGGATGTCAGCGATTTTCAGCAGCGGCGAGGTCGACGCTCGTGACCTTCAATGTTATCAGGGTATTGATCTAATTCCCTCAGAGAGCCCGCTCAGAGGGAACCATGAACCGACTCTGTCTTCCGATTTCCCTGCGTCTTGGCCTCCAACGACTGTCTTGCCCACTCTACGTCTGATTCCCCATGCTGTGCCCAGTATTCTTCGTCATCATCCTCGTCTCGAATCACAGCACACCCGAAATCGATCACGACAGCCCTCACGGGTTGTTCCAGAGGCGTGAAATGGATATCTGTCAGCCTGATGTCATTGTGGATCACGCTGTGCGATGGAAAGCTCTCGATGGCTGAGATCACTTGCTCACAGAGGGCGGGCGTGACCGTAGTGGGAGAGACCCCACCGAGGCTAACGGAGGGTATATACTGGAGAACGAGGGCAGGCGGTCGAATGGCGCGTTCGTCTGGCGGTAAAAACGCGCCTGCCATGAGGTGGCACGGGATAGCGGATCCTTCAGACGCTTGTACGCTGCAAGCTCTGCATCGTAACAGTCCGTCATGAGACGGTAGAACCACTCCTCCTAGAAGGCGTAATAGGTGGCGTGCGCCTCTCCGCTTGGATCCTTGGGCTTGTCGGCGTAGATGATAGGCCTGAGTTCTTCAACGGAGAGTGTTGCGTTCCGAGGGCGCGCGATCGCAGCTGCCAGTTCGTGATCGATGTTCCACGGGTACGACGGAAATGGAAGCAGTTGTTGAAAGTTTGTGTTGCTTGGTGAAGGTATTCGGTCCACTACCGAGAGGGACGCGCACACACATGCGTCCAATTTCGTACTCCGAGTAAACCCCTTTGACATCTGATTCCTGTCTCTGGTCTGTCTACCACTTGGAGCGAAGAATGCGCCTCCTGACAGGGCTTTTCAGTGCAAGCATCACCAGCACGTCGCCCACGCTAGGCAGCTTGTCCTTGCTGCCCGAGGCTTACGACCCGCGAGTCGTGTTGTAAGTACTCACCGCACACGTTCACAAACGCTCTCAGTCACCACACGATACAAACCACACGATTCTAGACCGTCAAGTTCAAAGAGGTGTCTACGGTCCTACGAAGACGACCCAGGTGACGCTGTACACACGAAATAGAGCGCCGTCTCATTAGCGACGCTTTGACAATGATACACCGCCGGATCGTTGGGACCCGCCAGGTAGTAGCATTCGGGGGAGCATTTCAGTTGGACGTCGTGTCGGTGACGTTGCTGTCTGGCACATAAATGCATACATATGGGGATGAGCAAACGGAGGTTGGGATCGGGGGTACGTATGGTGAACGTCGGAGATGGTCAGCGTGCTAGGGCATTCTGCACAAATGTCGGGTGCAGTATTTAGCACCGAGGGCGAGGACCGGTAAAGTACGTTCGGGTGCAATTGGCGCAACGAACCTGATTCAAGTAGATTGAGTTGTCGACGCAAAAATCTTCAAAGGTGACATTCTCGTAGCGAAGCGATTGATATTAAATCCAAGAAAATTAAAAAGACAATTGACCTGGACATATCCAGTACCTCCGCCAGCCGTCGAGTTCGGATATGGTGAACCGCCGAACACTTTGATCCGTGCACCGTTTCGAGCATATTTTATTGAGATATTCTTTATGTAGATGTTGGCGAAAATGTCGGTTCTAGAACGATGACTCACCTCCGACCATCGAAGGCAACCGAGACCTTATGTACCTGACCCAGACTACTGACGCAGATACCATGAGACCTGTTGCAGTAGAGGTTTTGAACGATCGTGTTGGTCGTGTTGAGTTCGAAAGAAATCCAGTCGTCGTCGTGAATGGTCGAGTCTCCCATGGTGACATACGAGGAATGGTATATATCCCAGCCGTCTAAAAGGCCAGATAAGGAAGAGAATCAAAAAAAAAAAAAAGATCAGGAAGAAATACCAGAATTTGCAGCAGGATTGGAGGAATAAGAGGTCGAAGTTCATTCTACGGTAAGTTACATTTGTTGATTGATAGACAATGTTGTTCTATTATTGGGGTGATAATTTGGTACAGTGGATGAAAGGAGGTGACATACCCAGTAGGGGAATACAATTTGGGTGGAATCTTGGGTCAGAACATTCGAGGTGTTGCGCACGGTGAGAGGGACGGGTGGGGCAGACTCCGAGTCGGGCCGCGACTCGGAGGCGGCCGCTGGCAGCGGTTCTCAGTCTGTTGAATTGTCAGTCGATCATGATGGCAAGGCAGTGATGTCACCTTGTTGGATAGTCCCACCACCGGCAGACTTGACCATTCAGGCCGTAGAGGTGGGTGCCGTTTCCAGATATAAACCAAAAGGTCACCAGTGCTATAGCTCAAGGCGTGAGAGCCAGGCTGTCTACGACTCGGAGTGCGAACATGCGCGTTCTGGTACACCTTACATACAGTAGTATGAATCGAGCGACCAATAGGCAATATTGGGGATGCTATTGGACTGGGAACACGTCTTGAAAACGTTGCTAAGACGTACATCCTCCGAGCCGTGCTTCCCCGCTAAATTCGCCGCATTGTGCCCGGGTGCTCCTGTCTGCATCCACCCAACTTCGTTGTCGCCCGCCGCCAGCATCATCGATCAGCCCCGCGACGCCAAATCCACGCGCACCGTCCTACATGGCTGCCGATTTTCGTCATTCACATCCAGAGTCAGTCCCGTGTTTTGGATCCAGGACCGCATCAAGGTAATCATCCGCTGAACAAAAGGCTGGAAGCACGCCTCCGTCTGGTTCGTTGCCTATGCATTCTTTTGTGTCTCCTCCCCATCGTCGTCCCCCACAGCTAATCACCTCGCATAAATTACTTCCTGAGGATGGCGCTGTTGATCCCCCATCTCGTGTTGCTCGGTGTCATGCTTGGCTATTACCCTGATCCAGTTCCAGTCAACTTCGGCGAAGGGACGGCCGACTGGCAGCCAACATGCAAGTGAGTGCCTTGTGAGTGCATTCATTTTCTATTAATTGAGTGTACTCCGGTTCAGACCCCCACGACATAATCCTTTATCCCTTTGCTCGTGGTACCACCCTCATCGAGCGCATGCCCACCTAACACCCATTCCAAATTCTCCGTATCCACATCTACCCCAACATCATCTAGTACTGCTCGTAAACTCTCTCAACGTAGCTCCGATCCCCCAAGCCTGCCCACAACTCAGTCCGCCCTCCAACCGCACCACTATTTCCTCATCATAACCTTCCTCTCTTTCCTTGTCCTCCCGATCTCCGTGACTGACCTCCTTCCCTCTGTCTCCTCTCTTTTGCTGGCGCAAGAAGTGTGGGCATTCTCCTTTCCTGCGTCAGGGGCTCACTCTCTAGGGCTACATGGGCTGCCTTCTGGCTCAGGCCCAGGACTCTCGTTCCAACTCTTCATGCGATACCCCCCACTTTCCTCATCCCCTCCCCCTCCCCCAGGGCTTCCCATCGCATTCTCCACTCCCCCGCTTTTCTACCCTCTCGCATGCATACATTTCCCTCACACATACCCCACGGTATCCACCCTTTCGTCCGCCAAGTCATGACAAGCCCACTTACACATGTCGAGCTCTGGGAGAATAAGAGGTGGGTCCAAAATGTAGCCAAGGGGAAGTGATACAAATTTGTGGTAACCTCTGTATGTGAGGGTGGAGAAGAGGGTGGCAGGGATGACATCGTGCAGTGTCCACAACATCGATTGCGACTGTGACAATAGAGACTGTGACGGGCTTTGGAGATGAAGGGAAGGGATCACGATAGGAGGTACGTCATCTGATGCGAATTTCAAACTGAATGAGTTGGTGGAGTGGACAAGGTGGGATAGGTAGTCTGGTGTCGGTGAAGAAGTTAGGTGCGTTTGCGGTGCAGTCTGGTGCCGTCATTTTTATTGATCTCACATTCTCTCTTGTTCCTCCTGCGCTATTTTTTGGACAGCAGCGATCTCATGTTTTCACTTTCCCCCGGTTGGGCATTCGACAAAAGGTTGGTGACCTCATCTGAATGCTGTATGGGCTGTCGAAGGTACTGCTACTACTTTCAATGTCTGCGTGTGCGTAGATGAAGATAGACACTTCGACCCATTCTCTGTGTCCTCTTGTTTCTAATGGTTCACGTATCCTTTGCTATGATGTTCTATTCCTCCTCACTTGTTTGCACACAACAACACCACACAGACAACTGGATATGCACCACTGGCACATAGACACATTCCAAACCAGACGCACGACCCAGCAATGGACGGGTGACTCTTCGATGACAGTGGATGAGGTGGGTGTATTCCAAGGTGTGGAGCAGTACTGTCGGCTATCATTGCTTTTGTTCATGACATTGGTATGTTTGCATGATACTATGAAAAGCATGAATGTATGTCATTTGTCATCACGTCACATTGACACCATCCCCTCTCTCATCAAGTTAGACTCGGATGCATTGTGATATGGGCAATGTATGATCGTTTCAAGTGCCTAGTAAGCCCCCTGATCACTTGTCAACACTATTGTTTCTTCTGCATTTACAACAACAGAATTTCCCTTACATCCTGTTCCAATCTTCAGAAATTTCACACATCAAATATATTTGATATTGGTATGCAAAGCCCATGCTCAGCTTGAACCCGGGTTGTCATCAGGTCAGGTGCAATCAGATCACTGGAATTGCAACATGTTGAGAGGACAAATTTTCAGTATCTAGTATGCAGATCTAGAAGATTTCATGTGCCAGCTTGTAAGTCTGGGATGGGAATTCAGCACACACAGGCAGAAATAACATTCTGTATCAAAAAACACAATGAAATTTTGTATTCAGTAGCTTCAGAAGTGATTATTTCAAATCTATTTCAAACATGAAACCCAAGATTCCCCATAAGAGAAATTAGTAAAGTCAAGTTTGTAAGGTTGGTATAATGAGATGACCAAAGAATGGTTGGGGAGATACAAAGCATTCCTACCCCAAGAGGGAATCCAACAAAAGTGGACATCATCAGAAAGTTTAATCCAGCCATCTTCCTGTTGATACATTTCACCAATGGACTTGGAAGTATACTCCTGTAGAGTCCACATTTTAATGGAAAGATCACAAGAGCCAGAGACTATATGTTCACCATCAGGTGAATAGGCAACAGAGGTGACACTTCCAGTGTGTCCCTGAAATGGTCCTGCTATACACTGTCCACTGATTGGATCCCAAACCCTAATAGTCTTGTCCCTTGAGCCAGAGACAATATGGTCTCCATCACATGAATAGGCAACAGAGGTGACATAATCAATATGTCCCTGGAATGGGCCTGCCACACACTGTCCAGTGATTGAATTCCATACCCTAATGGTGTTGTCCCAAGAGCCAGAGACAATATGACTGCCATCAGGTGAGTAGGCAACAGAGGTGACACTCCAAGTATGTCCCTGGAATGGACCTGCTACACATTGCCCAGTGATTGGATTCCAAACCCTAATGGTATTGTCTAATGAGCCAGAGACAATATGGTTGCCATCAGGTGAATAGGCAAGAGAGGTGACTACATCAGTATGTCCCTGGAGTGGACCCATCACACACTGCCCAGTGATTGGATTCCAAACTCTAATGGTGTTGTCCTCAGAGCCAGAGATGATATGACTGCCATCAGGTGAATAGGCAATAGAGGTGACATAATCTGTGTGTCCCTGGAATGGACCTGCTACACATTGTCCACTGGTTGGATTCCAAACCCTTATGGTCTTGTCCTCAGAGCCAGAGATGATATAACTGCCATCAGGTGAATAGGCAACAGAAGTGACTACATCAGTGTGTCCCTGGAATTCATCTGCAACACACTGTCCATTAATTGGATTCCAAACCCTAATGGTCTTGTCCCAAGAGCCAGAGACAATATGGCTGCCATCAGGTGAATAGGCCATAGAGGTGACATAATCAGTGTGTCCCAGGAATGAACCTTTGGCACACTGTCCAGTGACTGGATTCCAAACCCTAATGGTGTTGTCCAAAGAGCCAGAGATGATATGACTGCCATCAGGTGAATAGGTGACAGAGGTGACTACATCAGTGTGTCCCTGGAATGGACCTGCTACACACTGCCCAGTGATCAGATTCCAAGCCCTAATAGTCTTGTCTGAAGAGCTGGAGACAATATGACTGCCATCAGGTGAATAGGCAACACAAGTGACCTGATTGGTGTGTCCCTGGAATGGACCTGCTACACATTGTCCACTGATTGGATTCCACACCCTAATGGTCTTGTCCCTTGAGCCAGAGACAATGTGACTGCCATCACATGAATAGGCAACAGAGGTGACCTGACTAGTGTGTCCCTGAAATGGACCTGCTACACACTGTTCAGTAACTGGATTCCAAATTCTAATGGTGTTGTCCCAAGAGCCAGAGACAATATGGTTTCCATCAGGTGAATAAGCAACAGAGGTGACTTGATCAGTGTGTCCCTGGAATGGTCCTGCCATATGTTGTCCACTGATTGGATTCCAAACCATAATGGTGTTGTCCAAAGAGCCAGAGACAATATGACTGCCATCAGGTGAATAGGCAACTGAAGTGACTACACTAGTATGCCCCTGGAATGGACCTGCCACACACTGTCCAGTGATTGGATTCCAAACCCTAATGGTGTTATCCCATGAGCCAGAAACAATATAACTGCCATCAGGTGAATAGGCAACAGAGGTAACATAATGAGTATGTCCCTGGAATGGACCTGCCACACACTGTCCAGTGATTGGATCCCAGATTCTAATTGTGCTGTCCCAAGAGCCAGAGACAATATGGTTGCCATCAGGTGAATAGGCAACATGGCTGACTGCATCTGTATGCCCTTGTAAAGTAAGGATCTCTGCTGGCCAGCTTTCTGGTTGTCCCAATATCACCAAGAGATGATGTTCAAGATAATTGGCCCACAGTTTCCAAAGTGGTGAACCTAAAGGTGTCTGGGGCATGGCTGACAGATAAAGGTGGGGTGTAGATTCTCTGATGACAGCACCAAACACTTGGACAAATCTCAATGTCTCTGATGCTAAAATGGAAATTTCATGACCCTAGCATGCCAGTGATTAACATTGTGACATCATTCTGAACCATGATAGATCCTACCTTGGCCCATTTTTCTAGGATAATGCAGGCCTCTACAGCAGCCTGGGTAGATGACAAAGGGGAGGAAAGGGAGAGCAGGCTGATAGCTTCAAGCCAGAAGGGTAAGGAGTTCTTGAAGAAGGAAGTAATCTTGTCCAACAACTCTGAATCACACTCTGCATGCTCCAGGTGGTTCATCCAATATTGGCATGAGTATGCAAGATGGGGGGGAATGGCTTTGGTCACCTGACTTGACAGGTCAGGAACTTTGACATTAGGAAGTCGAGAGTCTTTGAGGTTGCAGATATTGAACCTGAGCATTTTTTGCATGCATACAAGCAATGCATGCCCAAGAAGAAGAGAATGTTGTGATAGAATGTTGACATGAAAGGTTGAACTCCTTTGCTTGTCCAGTAAAAAGTCATGGAATGAGGTATGGAGTAGACGGATTGGCTTTTCTTTATCCAGGACTCCATCGAGTAATGATCCTAGTCGTTTGATGATATATTGGACCTTCAATTCTTTATCAAGGAGAGTTGAAAGGGAGGTGAGAGATAGTGGCTCCTTTAGTGTAAACACAATAGCCATCACCTCTCGAAACTGATTCCGAGCATTATCCGAGGTGAACAACTGGCCCAGTATAGTTTGATATAGGTTATCTAATGGATGGATGCCAGTATGATTGTTGATTTGCAAGAGTATCTGAAGCTGTTCACATGGATCAAGTCCATCATTATCATCTCGTCTGATGAACTTGCATGCAGTGGATGCCCACTGAAAGAGATGTTGGGAGTGCTGAACAAGAAGACGACACCACTCCTGATTCGGCCAGAAAGATTCAAGTTCGGAGTACTGATGGAGAGCATGGTGGATGAACTTGTGAATATCCTCATCAATGGTGGCTTGTAGGACATCCCCAAGATGTTTGTGAATGATTTGTGGACCAGATGGGAGTGCATCCAGGATATCCTCCTCAGGGCGAGCTGTAATGAGGAAGCGAAGGTTCGTTGGAAGGTTACATTCAGTGAGTTGCTTTGAGAGGACATCTAGAAGTTGTCTGCGATCTCCCTTTTCGCCACTTTCATCAATAGCATCCACTACGATGATCAAGGGCCCAATGGAATCAATGTTCTCGCTGGGCTCAATAATGAACCGCTCAACTTGCTCCGAGGGCGACACGGATGTGCGAAGTGCTCGATTGTCCTTCACGACCCTCCAGAGCGCAGATTTAAATTGAGGATCATGATCAGAAAGATCGCGTGAGATTGTACTGAACACATTTTGTGGGTTGCGCTTCCCAGTGTCACTACGGAGGAAGCAATACGAGGAGCCTAGCCTCTTTTGTCCGTCATACAGTCGAGCAATTGAGTGGGAAATCGCAGACTTGCCCGACCCCGCAACACCTGTGAGAAGGCATACTCGAGGAGCATCCTCGTCTGGATTGTTCAGAATGTCGCAAATTTCTCGGATAATGACTTCGCGAGTCCCCGGCAGACACCTCTTCTCCTGCACGTATCTAGCGCCGGCCGCATAGGGCATATCGTTCAGGTCAATGGATTCCGCTGTAATTTATATTCGTAAGTTAGTTGTTGAAAACCCAAGTGGAACATACCTATGGTCTGCACGACGTTCATCATACGAAATACAGTGACTCCAGATTGCAGGGTAATCCCCTCCAATAATTTGCTTTTCAGCTCTTGAAGCTTGTTCTCGTAATCCGTGATCTTTCCGTCGATATCACTGAGCGTATATTTCGCTGTCCGAATCCCTGAGTATGAAGATCAGCGGTGGGATTTACGAAG
>JBBPSV010001269.1:0-10099 GCA_038093795.1 Retiboletus fuscus | reverse complement strand
TGGAAAGAATTACTTAAGCAACCTATATACCATCTAAAAGCCCTCAATCAGGGCTTTCTATTGATACCTAGGTTAGGGGGTCTAGCATCAATACTTCACCAGATATTTACTCCACAATCAAAATGATACAAACATTGCATCAGTTTTGTTGCTTACTGTAGCACTGGAGTATAGAGGAAAACTCCAAGAGGACAAGACTGAGGGCCAGTCAAGTCCTAGGAGGCTTATGTAGTATCTGTTATGTGAAGCATATATAATAGGGTTTCCTCTCTAGACATTGTTAAGGTGATACTCATGAAGAGACTGATGTCTGACAATATAGAGGAAGACAGAGGGTTCTGAGGGTGGACTTAAGGGACTTGAGGGTGAATCAAGTAATGCTTGTATTGCAGAGATCAAGATTGGAATACAAGTACAAGAAAGATAGGTATTTATAGACCAAGATGATGTGCACAGACCATGAAGATGGAAATAGGAGAACAAAAGAGTAAAGGCTATTCTGGGAAGTAAGGAGATACAAGCCATTGTGAGAGAATCAGTGGTGGAGAGATAAGTCTGATGAATGATAGATGTTATGGGAGACAGGAACAGAATATTCTGGATGGACTAGTGATGATAATACAACCTACTCCAGTATAATGAGTGACAACATTGCCTCTCCAAGTAAGTAGTTGTTGATAGTTAGCTAAGAGTACAACATGAGATTGATGATGAGAGAAAATTGTAACAGTATCTAGGAGTTTACAGGTGTGTACACTAGATCTATGATATGCTATGCTAGAGTGAGGACTAGGTAGGGCTAAGGCTATGTGGAAGGCTATGTACATGAGGGAGTCTAGACTAACATATATAGGGTAACCATGTATAGGATACTAGTAACCATGTGTAGGGTACTAGTAATATAAGGATAACTAGACTAACATGTGTAGACCATGTAGTGGTCTAGGCTTGTGACTAGGAGTCTGGACTCAAGCATATAGTGCTCTTGGGTTATAGGGGCTATAGATAGGGGTTATATGTGAGAGTCATTGTAGAAAGCCAGGGAAAATAGAGAAAAATAGGGAAAATTTACTATAGTCTTCTAAGGCTATGACAGTGGGTGTAACATAGCCAGGAGACCTTGACTGTCATTGCAAGCTTCTGACATCTTGCCCTAGTCTGCTTGACTCTCAGGTCCATGCCTAGCAAGTACAAAGCATAACAAAAGATGAAGCTTCTTCTCATGAAGGCTACCTTTGTCACAGGCCTATACCATCCTTGATTCTTGCAGCCAACATAGCCTTTCACCAACCCACTATTGATACTCATTGGTCTTGTCCTCATTGTGGATGTTTGGATTTTCCTGAGCTTATAATCCCATCTATCTATCTATTCCTCACAATTTATTACAGTCTGAGTCTACCATATTAGTCCAATATCCTGATCCTTAGTTGAATGTTTCTAGTCCAATGTTCAGTCCAGAATTTGATTCTGAAGGTCTGAACTCATTTCCTTCACTTTGAAACCACTCTTAGATGATGTCTAGAGCTTTTCCTATTTTTTGGTAATCTCCTTGAATGCCTACTGTCCTTATTAGAGTCTATCTCACTCATTTAGGACTTTTTCTTTTATTTCATACATCACTTGGTACTGCATTGGACTACTTACATAAGTCATGTACCTAGGATTATCTAAGAAAATTTTTGTCTCATTGGTTTCTCACCATGTTTTGTCCATTGCTCATTGTTGCTCAAATTACTATCCTCAATTGTTCATGACTTTCCAACCACTCATTTTTCAGTCCAGACCTTCAAACCAATCATTCCTATCATATTTTCAGTCTGGAATACCTTTGGACTAAGCTTTTCTCACTGAGAATTGTCATTTGGACACCACTCCTATCATCCTTTGTTGTACAATCCCTTTAGGGAGAAATATATCATTGTCCTTCTTCATTATCCTTCAACCTTTGGACCAGACTACTCTACCATAGTCCTTCATAGATCCATTGAGGAACTTTTTGTTGTTTACATTATGACAGACCCACTGACAATTCTAAATCTGAAGAGCCCCATGACACTTCCCCCACCAACTTAAATTCAAACCTTGACCTACCCTCTATCTTCAACTGAGAGGAAGAACAAACCTTGACATGTCAGCTATCTCCTACCTTGAACATCCCAAGGTCTCCCACTTCACCATCCCCTACCTTCCAAACCTGACACCTCCTAGCCAGTTTTCCAACATCCAACCCAATCCTCTATTTACTGTCCATCAACCCTATGGCCCCTACATCTAAATGCACTGAACTTCATCTCAGAGTCTTGGACAACTTTGATGGCTCCTTTGACAAGGCAGATGAATGCCTTAGGACAATCAAATAGAATTTGATTGTTAATAGAGACACCTACAATACTGATGCCAAGAAAGTGGCCTATGCTCTCTTCTTCATGAAGAAGGGATTGGTGAAGACCTGGGCAGTGACCTACTAATAGAAGATTCTCTCCCAGATGATCCTCAATCTCAGCACTTTTACCAACTTTGCTGATACTTTCAAAAAGTTCTTTGTCCAGAAGGATATCATACTTCCAGCCTTCACTGGCTGCCTACCATCAAGATGGTCAAGACCAAGACCAGTTACTCCCCTTCCCTCACTGATTACACTGCCCATTTTCAGAACCATGTCTCAGTCTTTAAAGTCATTGACAAGAACATCCTCATTAGCTACTACACCATTGGGATCCTGAACTAGCTCATATGTAAGATTCAATTGATGAAAGCACCCTTGACAAAGATTGATAACTGGTATATCAAGACTATACACTGTTATGATTTATTGTGCCCCTATACTTTTTCCTTCACTCAGTCCTAGTCATGGCTTACCCAGCCATACCTCGTCCCTCGCTTAGCCTAGTCCTGGCCTACCCAGGCAGCCAGTCCACCAATAGTCCTTACTGGACTTCATGCCTATGCATTGCCTAGAACCTGCTAAGCATTCCCCTTGCTTAGTCCCCACGTTGGGCCCATCCTGGCCCTCCCCTGATCATAGTCCGTTTCACCTGACTGGAACCCCTAAGTCTCATAGTGCTGGTCTTTTTGTGAGCATCACCAATTGAGCTTCCCTTTGAGACTCCTGTCTCCAGTCCTTAACCTGGGACTCCAACAGTCCACTTCTAGACCCCCCCCCACCTAGACTCATGACATAGCCCACTCATGGACCAACAGCCTGCCATACTGCCCCTGTCTCCATCTTTGGACATCATCACAGATCCTCTCAGCTGAGCCCAACCTTGGACCCTCTCCTCAGCCTGGCCTCACACCCATGCCATATACTGACCCCATCGGGCCTCACCCTGAATGTGCATACTGCCCTCGGACTCCCCTGTCCTTGGTTCCAGTCCACCAGTTCTCTAACAGAACCTGCCCCAGTCCCTTGGCTCCCCAGCTGAGCTCTGGCCTCTTGACCAGATCCTATGCCAGACTCTTGGTAGGATTACTCACATATCCATGGACATCTCCTATCCAAGTCCCATCACTGACAATGGCGTACATGCCTTTCCTTAGCTTTAGCCTTTCCTAGAACCTCACCTTGTGCATCCCTTCTATTACCACCGAAGGCAATGCTTCTTCCACTTAACCGAGATCATTGATTGACAGGACACTTTCTGATCAACAGATCCACAGCACCTATGACTCATTTTATTTATCATTCATTGAGTCATACTTCACAGTTTCCTTTAAAGATGTGCACCCCTCATCCCTTTGGCATATCTCCTTTACTTAGCTATACCACAGCCAGTTCCCTTACTTAGATACCCAGTCTGTGCATACACTTGACTCCTATATAATAGGCACTCCATAGTCCTCTATACCTTAGCTTAGTCTACCTGATTCTACCTGGATCCCCCTTGTACTCCCAGAATCATAGACTCCTCAGTAATTGCAACACCTTTCCCCAGACCCTGTCTGAAAGGCCATCCTCAACCCTCGACCAGCTGCCTACCATGTAGCCTTAGAACATGAGAACTCACCTTCTCATGCCTCCTCTTACCTCTGGTAGTCCACTCCCTGGACTACCAAAGCTTGAGCCTTAGAAGGCAGCTTACCCTCAGGTCTATGCACGACCCTGCCCAGGCCACACGTAACACACACTTTCAAGCAATGAGAGAGTGAGATCAGGACCTCATCAAATGAGGAGGAGAGAAGCTCTTCCATGGATTCCCAACTTCAACTTCAACTCCTAAAACCACTCCAGCCTCCAACCTGAATGCCATGGATATTGATGCTGTCTGGGTGATCCCAAGGTAACATCTGAAGATTAAAAGTACTGCTTTGAAAAAAAACCCTGCTTACAATGCCAAAAGCCAGGACACCAATCCTTCAAATGCCCTGAGTTCTCCTTAAAGCTGAAGAAAACTGGGATGAAATCATCACCAAGGACTCAAAAGTTCTAACCTCATTGAAGTCAAAGACAATAATGAGGATGAGAGTTGGAAGGCCATCTGATGGGTGATCTTTTTCAAGGGTTTTTAAAACAGAAACCTACCTCAATGTCTGGTTCCCCTTATGCATCTGTACTTGTAACCTCTGTAACTAAATCCATGCAAATCCCAGTTCAAGTACTTGTCCACTTGCATACTCTACAAACCATTGAGACCCATGCACTCTTTGACAACAGTACAGATATCTGCCACATTGACTGTCACTTTGCTAAAAAAAATACCAAATCCTCCTCCAAAAACTGTTGGAATCCATCCATGTCCAAAACATTGACAGATCCATAAACAACAAGGGGGCCATCTGTTATACCAATGAGATTTTTGTTTTCATGGAAGAACTTGTACATCAGGTCTCTTGTCATGTCATGCAACTAGGACATAACAACCTTTTTCTAGGATTCTCTTGGCTAAAGAAGACAAACTCCAAGATCAATTGAAGAAGAGAATGCTGAGGATCCAAAAGTCCACTGATAATTATCTCCTCCTCTTTTCTCTCCAACAAAAGATGTCCCAGAAATGGAACAACCTTTTTACTCCCCCCAGACCATCTCCATGACATGTTCATATAGATGCAGTCCAGGACTAGTGCATCTTTGTATACAATAGCATGTCTCAGGCCAGTGTACTAGTTGGTAAATAGTACATGGACCTGGTCAAAGCCTGATGCATGTGATTGGACACAGTTCAGGTGCTGATTAAACAGTTGAACATGCATGTGCTGAATGGTTTCATCATCTCTTCAGCATCATCACTGTTCCCCATAATGCCCAAAGCCCCAAAATCTGTAGTAAATACCTCAGATTCTGCTCATTCAGCCTCCCTATTGAGCCAGCCACAAATAAAGGAGGCAAAATCACCCCTTGTCTGCTGGGATGTGTTAGACAGCTGGATGAAGCAGCTGGAGTCCACTGTCAAAGACTGAAGAGATGAGAGACAGTGGACTCACAGGATATACAGAAAGCAGTCATAACAATGATACATATCAATAGTGCACCACAATGTGGTGGAAATGATGCATCCAGGCACCCATGACATACAAGTGTGCAATCACCACATCTAACACTCCCTCCTGATTGCACAACTCTCCTCATCGCTTCCTAGCTCCCCCCGAATACCCCTAATCCAATAGCAGCACAGAATTGCTCAACTTTGAGTTGAGGCAGGGCCTTGGTGAGCAAATCAGAAGGCATCTCACCAGTAGGCACATACTGTATGTGGGCAAAATCGATCCTTGATCAACAACATCACATAGCCAGAACCAGGACAAGTCCAGCTGCTTCATGTGCCCATGGTGCTCTGGGTGCTTTGCTACCTGAATAGTGGACTGGTTGTCCATGAATAGGATGGAAGGTGCAGTGATGGGGAATCCCAGCTCCAGCAGCATCTTACACATCCACACAATCTCCTTGCCTGCCTCACATGCAGCCATGTACTCTGCTTCCAAAGTGGATAGGGCCACAATGGACTGGCACTTCAACATCCAGGAAATAGTCCCAGTCCCAATCTTCACCACATATGCCCCAGTAGAGCATCCTGTGTCCTTGCAACCACCATGGTTTGCATCAGAGTAGGTGGTGAATAACTGGGACTGCAATGGATCAGATGCATAGGTGATTGCATAGTCCATTGTGCCCTTGATGTAGCGCATGAGGTGTTTGATTGTATTCCAGTGGGCTACACCAGGATCTGAGGTGAATGAAGCGAGCTGACCAACTGTGTAAGCAATATCAGGACGAGTGGTGCAGGAAAGGTACTGCAGAGATCCAATAGCACTGCCATAGTCCACAGATCACATGAAGGAGCACTCCTCCGTGTTCCTAGGGCTTTGATCATGTGAGAGGCACAGTCCAGGTGTCATAGGTGTTGACACAGGCTTGCAATCAGACATTCCATAATGCACAAGCATCTCAGCACAGTACTGAGGCTGGGAGATAGTTAAGGACCAATTGGAGCGATTGTGATCAATTCTGATGCCTAACAGCTCTGTAGTGGGACCTAGATCATGCAATTTGAAGTGGGTGCTGAGATCTATGATTGCCTGCTTGATTGCAGGCAGAGACTTCAATATGAAGGTCATGTTGTCAACAAAGACAGGCAGAATGATCCAGACTTCACCTCATATGAATATGTGGACAGTGTTACACTTTTGCCGTTGGCTAGGCGTGATCTCAAAGGAGTCAAGCGGACTGGGAGTCAGAAGCTTGTAACGACGCGGAGAACCTCTAGCTGTGGTGCTACTAGAGGGCTGCCCTTGCTATGGAAGCGAAGGGTGGACAAGGACAGAGGCAAGGTAATCAGACGATGTCCACAAGAACTCGTTAGATTGAGAAGATCAAGCTTAGTGTTACAGGTCGAGTGCTACGGTTTAAATAGACAAGCCGTGGTAATCAAATAGAACTGGATGGAATGCCATAGAACAAAGATGAGTCAGACGTAGAACCTGGTGGAACGCTGAGGAACAATGGTGAGTCAGCGTTTACAAAGCATGGAAGTCGGGCGAAAGTCTAAGAACGTATGAGTAATACAGAGGTGAAAGATGTCGTCGGGCGGGGCTCGAACAGCAAGATGACAGAGTTCAAGGCAGAAGGTATGCATAAGGTCAAGGAAAGCATAGTAGAAAGGGCAAGACAGGGCAAGACAGGGGAAAAACGTAATAGACAGCAGCATCGGAATATGACTGTTTGAAGCCCATGGACTCCAGAGTGGTACACATTTTGTGATTCCAGCAGTTTCCACCCCGTTTGGTGCCATAAAGCAACTTCTTCAGTAAGCACACTGTGTCCTTTGCATTCCCCCTCTGCAAATCCTTCAGGCTGCTCCATATAGACATCACAGTCCATATCACCATTCAGATAGGCATTGGAGATGTCAACAGACCACAAATGAAAGTCATAGAGTGCAGCCAATGCAAGAATGATGTGTAGAGTAGGGAGATGGACAGTAGGAGCAAACACCTCTAGGTATTTGAATCCAGGATGCTAGGAGAAGCCTTGAGTGACCAAATGAGCCTTATAATGCTCAAAAGAGCCATCAGCATGGAACTTCTGAGTAAACACCCATCTAGAATCAATCACAGGTCTGTTTTTCAGTTGGGGCACCAGAATCCAGGTACCATTCATCTTATGGACCTCCAATTCTATCAAAGCAGCCTTTCTCCACTCAGTGGCATTGTCCCTCTGTATGGCATCTGCAAAAGTCCTGGGATGGACTGAACTGGCTGCAAAGGAGTATGCAGCACCTGCATCTTCATCATTGTCCTCAGAATCATTGTCATGTCCCACTAACTATGCCGGACTGAGCTTCCACCATTCATGAGGTGGTTGGTGATTTCTGGCAGGCATGCAAGCACCAATGCCAATTGGGCTAGCAGCTCTAGGTGGAGCTGGTGGAGACATCACTGGTGGGGAAAGAGGTGCTGACTCCTCCACATCCTTTGCTGCATGCTCCCCCTGAGGAGGCAGCAGCTCTGCAGCAGGAACTGGTGATGGTGGCTCGTCGGCATCAAAATCACCTACCAAGTCAGGCAGAGCACCTGGTAAGTCAGGCGGCATGTATGGGGCATGCACAGGTGGAGGAGCTAATGGAAGGGGAGCTGCCAGAGGTAGAGGTAATACTGGGTGAATGATGCGCAGACATTCATTGAAATCAGTGCATTCAGAGACAAATGTGCACTTTATTGTAGGATTGTAAAACTTCCACCCCTTGTACCCATCAGGGTATCCAATGAATATGCATTTCTCAAGGTGTGGGTGAAGTGCAGGATGTTTGTCCTTCTGCACATGGACATATGCAGTGTCCCCCCATACTCTGAGATGAGAAACATCTGGTTTGCAACTGTTCCAAAGCTTGTATGGTGTTGCATCATCCAAGGCAGCTGTGGGGCAATGATTCCAGATGTGGACTAGCACTGCAAGCGCTTCACCCCAAAATGTTACATTTCTTGATTTCACACTCTATGGACACTTTTACTGCATTCTAGATGTTTGTTTGCTCTTGTGGCTGATTTGTGGCTGCCAGTTGTTTAGCAGTATTTACAGCCACTCCACTTAGGCCTCGAAGTCCACTGTTGTGCTTCCTTGGTTACTCACAGTGGACTCCAGGTCAGTAGCTCATTGTATTTCGCTCAATATCATTCTTGGTTACTCACAGTGGACTCCAGTGTGCCCCTTGAGTCCCTATTCAATGTTCTGCGCTTATCAGGTTATGAGCCCTGCGCTCTAGTCTCTTATCGCTCAAGATCGCCTCATATCGACGCCTTATTGACTATACCACTCGATTCGTCCTCATTAGCACTCTTTGCACCATACCATTCATATCTACCCATCATGGCTTCCGAGCAACATTCACATCGCATTTCACCTCTCATTGACACCAACTATACCACATGGAGTGAAGAAATGAAAGCCCTACTTCGTTCAAAAGGACTCTGGAGACTTGTAGATGGAAAGGATACTCGCCCTACTACTTCTGGCCCTGAGCAAGATGCTTGGGATGTTAAACTGGACAAGGCTGCTGGCGAAATTATGCTCAACATTGCTCCTGATCAGAGGATCCACATTAGGGACCACCAGGATGACCCCACTGCTGCTTGGAACACTTTGCAGGCTCTGTATGTGCAGCAGAAGGCTGGGACTCGCTTTGTGGCCTATGACGAGTTCTTCAGTATCAGAAAGCGTCCAGATGAGTCCCTCACAGTGCTCATTGCTCGAGTCGAGGAGGGAATGTCCAGGATCAAGCAACTTCACACCTCTACCTTCGATATGAAGACTCTGGATGATGAACTCACCTGCATGTCATTGATTTGAGCACTTGGACCTGATTACTCCCATTTCACCTCATCTCTTGCACTCCTTACCGATTTGGACAAGGACAAAGTGAAAGCTGCGTTCCAGACTGAGGAAATCAATCGTCGACCTCGTGCTGATGCTGCTGGCGACTCTGTGCTCTCTGCCACCTCTGGAAGCTGTGCTTGTAACCCCTCTTCGCCTTGCTCTTTCTGTGAGAAGTCTGGCCACTGCCAATGCAAGTGTTTTGCTTTGCAGCATGCTAGGGATGCCTACAAGACCACCAAGCACAAGGGAAAGCCTGCCAATGCTGCCAGGACAGCCTCTATGCCCTCATCTTCGACTTCAACTCCATCTCCATCTGCTACTCCTGCCCCAGCTGTGGCAAACTCTGTCCAAACATCTCAGGAAGGTATGGAACTCGCAGGAAATGCAAGTACTCGTTCCAGTATCACCCCTCACCCATCATCGTCATCTCCTATCGATTCTGATGTTGATTGGAATGCAAACTCAGGGGCCACTTCTCATATGACCTCTCATCACCACTGATTGCACAATTATACCCCAAAACGCGTCCCAATCAAGCTGGCTGACAGCACCATTGTCTATTCTGCTGGTGTTGGGTCTGTTGTGTTCCATCCTGTCATCGAGGGGAAGAGGGTCAGAGCTGTGGAGTTCAGTCGTGTCTTGCATGTCCCAGAGCTTCGCAACAACCTCCTATCTGTCCTATACCTTACAAAGCACTCTGGATTCGTTGTCAATATAGATTCGACCCATATGGTGTTCTCTAGGCCTCCTGGGCCCCCACTATTCGTTGCCACCATCCGAGACAACAAT
>JBBPSV010001268.1:0-10104 GCA_038093795.1 Retiboletus fuscus | reverse complement strand
GATGTGACCATCCATAACCTAGAGTCTGTCTCATAATGGTATCACTTCGTGATTTGGATTGCTCGAGAACTTGAGTCTTGGACTCTTGACAGAAATCATATAGAGGAACTCGGATTCCGGGTGACGTTGCTCCGAGTTCACCAAGACGCTTCATGACGGATGAAATAAATCGTTAAGGCCATCTTCTCGAAGGCAGAAGTTGAAGACGGACTGCTCACCAGATGAATGAAGACACACTCTCAATACAGCCATCACAGAGACTGGTCGCGGTGTCCAAATTCCACATTGCATGTGGCTATCATACATTTTCACATTCATCCATGCTGGCAGCTGTAATCGACAATAGGTGAGGATGAAGATGCAGATCGTGGGGAACAAAGACATGGTCGAACCCTTGGAGTCGGGTGATGTGGACTGACATTGACAGGTGGGCATGGAGTCAGGTCCAAGTCAGGCCTTCAGGTGGGGACCAAACCCGAGGGTGGAATTTGAGAGTGATCACCTCATGTCAGGCAGGATTCGCTGGCGGGAGACGCGAGATGGAGGAAGCAGCGACAAGTCTAACACTGGCAGGAATGACAACACTACAACTTGGAATGAGCAACTAGCGACCTGCCAAACCTGACGTGGCACAAGAATGAAGTGATTCACGCTGAGATCGGTCGATCCCATGGTGTTATGACTTGACCTGGCCCCGTTATCTTTTCTTTTTCTTTTGACTTAGCTTAGTCTCGACGGATCGCTATCCGTCTCGCCTGGCGCTACCCAGGTCCCTATCTCTCGGCTCGTAGGTAGTTATCCCACGGACCATATCATACTCTTCATTTCCTACTAATGACCCCGCTGTCATTGTCACCTCGGGTCTTTCTGACTGCTTCTCGTTTCATGATAATCTTTGATAGACAGCTGCTTCTGATCGACACTGATCGACAGATCCGCAGCGGATGTGACTCGTTTCGACTCATCCCAAGTCCTTACGATTCCCTGAGTCACATCTCTTTTCATCCCTTATTTACCCGCTTGTTCCATAAGGTTCTACCACCTTCTATGGCCTGAGTATATAAACAGTAGTCTTTATGCTTGTACTCCTTAAGCTAGAGCTACTCAATCATACTCTTGAGATAACTCCTACGCTCAATCTCCCAAGACTGGGATAAGACTCATCCTCCTTGGACTCATCGTATCCTTTGACGCTGAGCATGCTCTTCGTGAGCAGATACCTCACCCAAAGGTCTTTGTCGGATTGTAGCGTCTAGAACACTGGTCCTCCCTAGTCCCAGAACCTCCCTTTGAGTCTACGCTCAACCCTACCCGGGCCAAGCATAACAAAAGCTCTAGCTTACCACGTCGCAGCTACCATCGAGTAGACCCTCCTCCTCAGCAAGACCACCACCGATCTCCACCACATGGAGAGCCGCTGAACAGCAAACTGCTGAGTCCTCAGAATCATCAGACTCAGAAGTCTCTACTGAAGGCTCTGATAACCCCGACCTCGACCTCAAACTATGCTCCCCATCTGCAGAAGCAGACTCACAAGAACTCTCTAGACTACTGTCTCATCAGCTTTCAGCCGGAGCAGTTATCCCTCGCAGCCCCACCCCACCATCACCGACCCTGATCGCTCAAAGTGGTCGTATATTCCCAGCCACGGCACCTGCCGCCCTCCAGCCCCAGACTCCCACTATGGGAACCAAGCCCACGGAAATCTGCTTCGGAGTCCCCGAAGATTTCGATGGAAACCTCACGAAAGCAAAGCCCTGGCTTCGTTCGGTACAACTGTACCTATCCATCAATGCAGAAACCTATAACGACAATGCTAGGCGAATCGCCTACGCACTCTCTTTCATGAAGAAAGGTACGGCATCCACTTGGGCTGATACCTTCAGAGAATCCAAGATTTCAGGTGGAGGCTTCTCTCTCGGGAAGTGGTCCGACTTTGTTGCCAAATTCGAAGGAGTTTTCTCCCATTCAGAATCGGTTACCAACGCGCTTACTTGGCTTGCCACCAAGCGAATGATTCCAGGAAAGAAGGGTGAATTCTCCCCTTCTTTGGCTAATTACACCGCCCAGTTTAGGTCCAAGGTATCCGCCGCAGGAGTAACTGACGATTCGGTTTTAGTCTCCTATTACTCTGCGGGTATACCCGAAGATCTAATGTTCGACGTTCTCCGGATGGAGAACCCCCCCACTAAAATTGCCAACTGGTACAAGAAGGCGGCTCTCTTTGACTCTCATCGCTGCTGAGCCCAAGGAATTGCTCAGCAACACAAAAAGCTAAGTACCCCGTACGTACCGACTTATTCCAAGAAAGAAGAAAAGGACCCCAATGCCATGGACGTTGACGCAGTCCGACTTCCTCCCAAGCTCACTGAAGCCGAACGGCAGAAGTGTTTCAAGGAAGGCCATTGCCTCTGATGCTGCCAGACCGGCCATATGGCTAAGGAGTGTAAGGTCTACGATTCGTCCAAGACCCCCAAGAAGACTTGAAAGGTGAAGAAGGATGACGTTCCGGAGCTAGCTGACTGCAAAGATGATGATGAAACCAAGTCAGTAGCTAGGATCTCCTTCTCCCGCAAGGATTTTTAGAATGGAGGACCCTGTCAACGTGGACTCCTCCTAGATGTGCCAATGTACTAGTATCTGAGACTTGCAAATCTATGCAGATCCCAGTCCAGCTCATTGTACCCGTGCACACCCTCAAAGCCGTTGACACCTGCACCCTGATCGACAGTGGCGCCGACATCTCCTGCATCGACTGGGACTTCGTGTGAAAACACAAACTCCCCATTACTCGACTACCGAAACCCATCCCAGTCTGGAACGTCGACCAATCTAGTAACTCCCACGGAGCCATCTGATTCACCTGTACCCTCTACGCCAACACAGGAGGGATCACTCAAAAGGTCCTCTTCCACGTCATGTCCTGTGGAAGCGAGAACGTTATCCTCGGACTCCCTTGGCTCTGCTCTACCAATCCAAAGATCGACTGGTTCAAACAGACGATCGACATCCCCGAATCCTGTGACCAATCCAAGGTTCTTTTCCAGGAACACAATGTCGCTACTTCTGAATATAGCAACCGATTCAAGAGACCCAGCTTTGACTGGACCCCCCCTTGCCAGGTCAAGGTCAACTGCGTTGACCACACTTGACTCTACGAATACCTTGACGAAGAATCGGAAAGTGAGTTCTGCCAGAGAGCTCACGACCACTATTGTATAGGTCGGATCCAACGGTGTGGATTGTGATTCTACCCCTTAGGCTCTCCGGTCATCGCCAAGATCACCTCCGCTATGCAACTCGCGCAAGCAGAGTTCAACAAGAAACCCGAGGTCACCCTCCCAGCGGAGTATGAGCAATTCCGAAAGGTGTTCGAAGAACGACCAATTGGACAACTCCCACCAGAACGGACTTACGACCACAAGATTAACCTTAAGGAAGGCTTCGAACCCAAGATTGGCAAGTTATACCCATTATCCCCGTGAGAACGTGACGCCACAGAAGCCTTCCTAGAAGAGAACCTCCAGTCCAGTGCTATCCGCCCCTTGAACTCCCCCCAAGCATCCCCCTTCTTCTTTGTCCAGAAGAAGGAACTCGACTCCAATGGTAACCCTAAGCTCCGGCCCTGCATGGATTACCAAAAGCTCAACGACCAGACGATCCGGGATGCATATCCTTTACCCCAGATCGACGACCTCATCAACAAGGTACAAGATGCTAAGGTCTTCACCAAATTCGACGTCTGATGGGGTTACAACAACGTCCGGATTAAAGAGGGACACCAATGGAAAGGTGCCTTCCTTACCCACAAGGGCCTCTTCGAACCCATGGTCATGTTCTTTGGAATGACCAACTCCCCTGCCACGTTCCAACGTTTCATGAATGATTCGTTTAGGGACATGATCTCCAAAGGGTGGCTCGTCATCTACATGGACAACCTCCTTATCTTCTCCCCCGACGAGCAGCTCCACACGGAACGGACTAAGAGAGTCCTTCAATGGATGGAAGAGCTCGACCTCCACCTTCGCTTGTCCAAGTGTTCCTTTGCCACGGAACAGGTAGATTACCTCGGAATGATCCTTTCCCCCGGAAAGCTCACTATAGACCCCGTCAAACTTGACAGAATCACCTCCTGGCCTACCCCAACCTCGGTCAAAGAAGTCCGGTCTTTCCTTGGATTTGCCAACTACTACAGGCAGTTCATTCCGGACTACTCTACCATCGCTCGCCCCCTCATAGACCTCACTAAGAAAACCCAACCCTGGCACTGGGATGCACCGCAGGAAACCGCATTCCTCCATCTAAAGGAGCTCTTCCTTTCCAAACCCATGCTCCGACTCCCCGACCCCAGCGCACCATTTGCCATTGTAACCGATGCCTCTGGTGTGGCCACGGGTGGCATTCTGCTGCAGACTGACAAGAACGGTGCTTGGCACCCTTGCTCGTACCTTTCCCAGTCGTTCTCCCCTGCAGAGCGAAACTATGACATACACGACCGCGAGCTCCTCGCCATCATTCGTGCCCTGAAAGCTTGGTGTCATCTCCTCCATGGCTCGTCCACCCCGGTTCAGGTCTTTACCGACCACAAGAACCTTACCTACTTCCACAGCCCTCAGAATCTCAATCACCGACAGGCCCGCTGGTTGCTAGATCTCGCAGACTTTGACTACAAAATGATCCATGTCCCCGGGTCTCTCCTCACCGGTCCCAATGCCCTGTCCCAGCATCCCAACTTCCTCACCCATGCACTGGACAATACCCAGACAGTCCTCCTCCCGGACTCCATCTTTGTCCGCCTCATTGACACCACCCTCTGAGACCACATTAAAACTACGTCGAAAGACGACCCCTTATTCCTTCAGACGCTCCAAGCCTTTGATGGCTCTATCCCTACCGCCTTCCGCTCTCGCCTTAGCGATTGGTAGCTCCATGAAGGCGTCCTGACCTACCAAGGTCGCGTCTATATTCCCCCCGTCGCCGGCCTGTGGAGGTCCATCCTCCAACGCTGTCATGATCACGAGTCTGCTGGTCACCTGGGTTTCCTCAAGACTCAACAGCTTGTTGCAAGCGAGTTCTGGTGGCCTGGTTTGGCCCAGTACGTTCACAAGTATGTTGAAGGTTGTGCCCTCTGCCAGCAGCACAAGGTCAACACTCATCCCACGACCCCTCCGCTCACCCCTAACAAGTCCACTGCCACCTGCCCCTTTCAACAGATTTCCTGCGATATGATCACGGATCTCCCCGAGTCCAATGGTTTCATGGCTGTAATAGTCTGGGCCGACTTCGCATCTTCAAAGGGGGCTGTTTTCTGCCCTACCACCAAGACCACTACTGCGGAAGACGTCGCCATCCTCTATTTTAAGAAGGTTTACCCTAGATTCGGCCTCTATGAGAAGATCATCTCTGATCGAGGTCCCCAATTTGCTTCTCACTTCACAAAAGAACTTGGTAGGCTTCTTGGATGTTCCCTTGCGTTATCCACTGCGTATCACCCCCAGACTGATGGGGAAACCGAGCGGATCAATCAGGAACTCGAGACCTACATGCAGATCTTTGTGGGGAACAATCCCACCATGTGGGCAGATCAGCTGATCCACACCGAATTTGCTCACAATCACCGCCCTCATTCCGTCACCGGTAAATCCCCATTTTACCTAATGATGGGATATGAACCCACTCCGGTCCCCACCATCCTCCCACTCTCGGACCTCCCTGCCATGGAGGATCGCATCAAGGAACTTACCGCTGCTCGCCAAGAAGCCCTCGCTGTGCATGAACTAGCTAGGCAGGTCATGGCCTCTTGGAACAAAAAGACTTTTACTCCATTCGAGAAAGGCGACCAGGTCTGGCTCGAAGCCAGAAATTTGAAACACAATCTGACTCACCCGAAATTTGCCCCGAAACATGAAGGACCTTTTACCATTGTCAAGGTATTATCCCCGATCACGTATCAACTCCGCCTCCCCAAGACATGGAGAATACATCCGGTCTTCCATGCATCGCTCCTCACACCTTACAAGGAAAATTTGGTACACGGCCCCAACTTCCCATCACCCCCACCTGATCTTATCGATGGAGAAGAGCAGTACAAGATTGAAAAAATCGTACGACACTGGGGCTCCGCTGTCAACCATCAATTCCTAGTTCGCTGGCACAGATTCACCACCACCGACAACACCTGGCTCCCCGAATGGGAATTTAAACATGCGCAAGCAATCCTCCGAAGCTATAAGAAGCTTCACCCCATGGTCTTCCCTCCTTAGAACTCTACGTGCTGGTCTCTATGTGAGAATCACCAACTGAGCTCTACCAACCGTCATATACTCTGCAGCATGTCTTATTCCCCTTCCACTGAGTCTTCCCTCACCGAATCCTCTATCACTGACTCTGCTCTCCCCCTACTTGAGGGAGTCGATGACTCTTTGCCCCTTGCCCAGGAACTCTCCGTTCCTACCATCCATCCCCCCATGGTCCTCGCCGATGACTGCCTCAGTAATTCTGCCACCCCCAGGTGGAACATCACACCCCTTCCCTGGCCCTCTGTCCTCGATGAGGAAGAGAAGCCTAAGACCATTCTCTCCATCAATGTACCTCGTTATGCATACACCCTTCGGTCCGACCCGCTGTCATGCGAGTCCGGACGCCTTCTCCAGACCCGTCTCCGAGATTCCCGCCTGGCTGCTACCATGCAGGCCCACTTAGATGTAGACTCTCCCCTTGAATCTTTGTATCTAGCCTTTTTACAGGTCTCGCGTCTCGACCCCATCGCCTCGTTCACCTCTGCCAATGCCCAGTCAGAGTTCTTCTCTACCCAGCTCCGTCTTGTAGCCCACCGTATTCGCTCCTACCTCCTATTGGCCATGCACCAGCTCGACATGCTGGACTTCGTCGCTGACATTGAACGATACTCACAGGATCTTGCCAAGGTTGGTCTCCCTCCCCCACCCGTCCAACCCTCTCTTCCTGTTGAAGCCATACTAGTCCCTTCACCAGCCGAGCCTGTTGCTCCGACACTGTCTGCGTCGTCGTCCCCGTTGTCACCCAGCGAAATAAGCCTTATCGATCGACTCGAGAAGGTCCACCTCATGAACGAAGGTGAGATCAGCCTCAGCCCTGACCATCCCCTTTACAACGCATCCTGTTTCCACTGTCACCACCTTGGACACTGGCGCATTGATTGCCCAGAGTACAAATGTCCGTTCTGTCTTCGCATGCGCCCAGGGCATATCCAGAACCAATGCCTGCTTCACCGTCGTCCCCGCCCAGCCACCCCATCCTCATCATCATCCCATTCCTCTAGCTCTTCCCACTCGTCACGATGGTCGCACCGTCCGCGACCTTGCCCGCTTGCGTCCCGGATTCAGGACGAGCTGGAGCTCGATTTTACAGATGACGTATGGGACGACACAGCCTATGCCAACGTCACCGGTTCCCCCAATGGAGGCTACATCGACCTTTAGAGATCCTCAAGTGGCATTGAGGAGTGTAGAAGGGGGGTAATGTTACGACTTGACCTGGCCCCGTTATCTTTTCTTTTTCTTTTGACTTAGCTTAGTCTCAACGGATCGCTATCTGTCTCGCCTGGCGCTACCCAGGCCCCTATCTCTCAGCTCGTAGGTAGTTATCCCATGGACCATATCATACTCTTCATTTCCAACTAATGACCCTGCTGTCATTGTCGCCTCGGGTCTTTCTGACTGCTTCTCGTTTCATGATAATCTTTGATAGACAGCTGCTTCTGATCGACACTGATCGACAGATCCGCAGCAGATGTGACTCGTTTCGACTCATCCTGAGTCCTTACGATTCCCCGAGTCATATCTCTTTTCATCCCTCGTTTACCCGCTCGTTCCATGAGGTTCTACCACCTTCTATGGCCCGAGTATATAAACAGTAGTCTTTACGCTTGTACTCCTTAAGCTAGAGCTACTCAATCATACTCTTGAGATAACTCCTACGCTCAATCTCCCAAGACCGGGATAAGACTTGTCCTCCTTGGACTCATCGTATCCTTTGACACTGAGCGTGCTCTTCATGAGCAGATACCTCGCCCGAAGGTCTTTGTCGGACTGTAGCATCTAGAACGCTGGTCCTCCCTAGTCCCAGAACCTCCCTTTGAGTCTACGCTCGACCCTACCCGGGCCAAGCGTAACACATGGATCATCGATCAATGTAACCGTGAAGCAACTGGCAACTGATGGGTTGCGCAAACAGTGTATTGGGAATCATGGTATTCATATCTTATCTTTCTTATCAACTACCATGATTCTAGGCGGGCCTGGACAGAGGCCATTACGCTATCTCTATTACTCACATATATGACATCATAGATAACAGATATCTTATTGTCCAATAGGATGACAGCTGACTGAGAAATATCTTGGCATTACCAAGACTATTTCAAATACATTACAAATGTATTACACATACCTTCCATGACATTCTCTAATATTCCATGGACATACCTATTATGATAGAGACATACATACGTACATACAGACACAATATCCTATAAGTAGGACGTGTCCTCACTCTCACAATACAAGTCTTATTCCTACTCGGAAACCCAGCCAGCTATACAAGACTTCGCTATACGCTTTACAGTCTCATACTCTCACAGAAGTGAGTATCTCCCACTTCAGGCCACTTCTTCCCTTCATTGCCCTCAGCTGCGCACGTGGAATTACCTGTGATATTTCCATAGATTATGAGCCCTGCAGGCTTGTAACTTACCGTTGATTTGGATGTCTGTTCCAAGCTTGTGCAGTGAGAGTGAGATTGTTCTTGGTAGCATCTGGTGCATCACGCTGTTCTTCATATTCACAGCAGCGATCAGTGGATATCCTATCCTTGCAGTCGCAGGATCAGTGATCATCACCGCAGACTTGTTTATCATCATATTCAGACTGGCTTCTGATACCTGTGGCATCACACTGATCTATCGTACTCATACTTCCACTCATACCTTGACCACATCGACAACCGTCTACTCAGACGACGTGGTACAAGAGGTACAATTAGATCATACAGACTTCCCACAGAGATGAGTCAGGAACTTCACCAGAGTCCCTGGACTGCTAGATCACATACCTTGTGACGCTTGCGGAACCCTGCTAGAGACAGGAGAGATCTGCCCTTGCGGATCTTCAAGGTGTATCAGGTGTTGACGCTATATGTTACGCTTTGCCATAGGCTAGGCATGGTCTCAAAGGAGTCAAGTGGACTGGGAGTCAGAAGCTTGGATGACACAAAGAACCTTTAGCCGTGGTGCTACTAGAGGGCTGCCCTTGCAGTGGAAGTGAAGGGTGGACAAGAACTGAGGCGAGGGAATCAGATGAAGTCCGCAAGAACTTGTTAGATTGAGAAGATCAAGCTTAGAGTTACAGGTCGAGTACTATGGTTTAAATAGGCAAGCCGTGGTAATGGGATAGAACAGGATAGAACATTGTGGAACAAAGATGAGTCAGGCATAGAACTAGGTAGAATGCCAAGGAACAAAGGTGAGTCAGCGTTCACGAGGTGTAGAAGCTGAGGGAACGTTGGAGAACATATGAATAATACAGAGGTAAAAGATGTCATCGGGTGGGGCTCGAACAGCGAGATGACGAACAAAGTGCAAGACAAGGGTAGGCATAAGGTCAAGGAAAGCATAGTAGCAAGGGAGAAAACAGGAAAAACGTAAACATAACATTACCCCCCCACAAGGGTCAAGGCACTGGCACAGACACTTCACAGGTCACATGCCCCCATAGCCAGTGAACCGGTCACATTGGCGAAGGTGGTGTTGTCCCAAATGTTGTTGTCCATGCCGGACTCCAGGTCTGGAGAGTGGGAGCAGCGGTGCGGGTGGCTGGGGACCATGTGGCGGGAACCGCAGAGATGACGGGGTCCATGGTAGGAGCGATGGGGCGAGGAAGGGTGTGATGAGTGTGAGGAGGCAGGAGAGGTAGAGGGCGAGGGCGGCGGAGGAGCGCGGCGCAGAGGGCACTGCCACTGAGAGTGGCCGGGACAGAAACAGTGGCATATCGGGCATTGATAGACCCCACAGTTGATACGCTGGTGACCAAGGCAGTGGCATTCGAAGCAGGCCTTGTGAAAACAAGG
>JBBPSV010001265.1:0-10123 GCA_038093795.1 Retiboletus fuscus | reverse complement strand
AGGACTGTTATTAGGAGTGAGATGGACTGTCTCCTCAAACATCAAAATGGACTTGTCGATGTCGGCGAGGTCACCGAGGCGCTCAAAGCGGCGACATAACGAGGACCCGAGGTTGTTCAACATAGCCAGTTTGTTGAGTTGGCTATTGGGAGTGAGATGGACTGCCTCCTCAAACATTGAAATGGACTTGTTCACATCCGCGAGGTCACCAAGGCACTCAAAGCGACAAAATAGTGAGTTCCCGAGGCTGTTCAACCGAGCTGGCTTGTCAGGATGGCCATTGGGAGTGAGACGGACTGTCTCCTCGTTCATAGAAATTGACTTGTCGATGTCTGTGAGGTCACCGAGGCACTCAAAGTGGCGAAATAACGAGTTCCCGAAGCTGTTCAACTGATCTGGCTTGTCAGGATGGTCATTGGAAGTGAGATGGACTGCATCCTCAGACATCAAGATGGACTTGTCAATGTCTGCGGGATCACTGAGGCACTCAAAGCGACAACACAACGAGTTACTGAGACTGTTCAACCAAGCTGGCTTGTCGGGATGACCACTGGGGGTGAGATGGACTGCCTCCTTGAACACCACACTTGACTTGTGGATGTCTGTGAGGTCACCGAGGTGCTCAAAGTGACTCAATAACAAGTCTCCGAAGTTGTTCAACTGACCTGGCTTGTCAGGATGGCCATTGGGAGTGAGACAGACTGCCTCCTCTTTCATCGAAATGGACTTGTCCATGTCTGCAGGGTCACTGAGGCACTTAAAGCGATGAGATAGTGAGTTCCCAAGGTTGGAAAACCAATTTGGCTTGTCAGGATGGCCATCTGGAGTGAGATAGACTGCCTCCTCAAACATTGAAATTGAATTCTCGATGTCTGTGAGGTCGCCCAAGCGCTTAAAGTGATGGACTAATGAGGTCCTGAGGATGGTCAACATAGCTGCCTTGTCAGGATGTCCATCCGGAGTGAGCTGTATGGCAGTCTCCAACATCAAAATCGCCTCGTGGATATCAGCAAGCTCGCCATCGTCCTCAAATCAATGATACAGCAAGCCTCCAATGCAAGCTAGTACTGAAGGCCGGAGAGGATCCCGAGCTGATAACTGCCGCAACATAGCCCGTGCTGTCCATATTGACTCATCATCTTTAGCATTTGTGCTCTTCATCTCAGATATCCCAGACTCCATCGCCCGAATCTTCACAGAGATCCCAGCCATCTCCAGTGCGAGCGACGCCGCTCAGTATGCATAGCTCTCCATGACCCTGCAGGCCAAATCCTTGGTTCCTGTCCTGTCTGCATTTTCCTCTTGTCTCTGTAAATGGGCTAGAAGAGCAAAACAGAGATCGAGTGCTGTGATGCAGCGATCTCCGTGATTACCAGTGCGGAGCCAGAGCACATCTTGATACAATGTAATTGCCACGTCCAGATCATGGTAATGATGGTTGTCCTGACAATCAATGAATCTCACTGTGGCCAAGTTAAATAGTGCAGCATAGTGATTCGGGTGATGTGGGGGGGAAATGTCGCAGACACGTTTGAAACATGTGATGGCTTTGTCGAGATCTTCTTGACGGCGGAGCTGGCGATAACGTAGTAGAGCATGATGTCTGGTATCATTGAATTGTGCTTGCTGACTTGTTGTGTCTGACACTGACAACTATCGTCATGTGGTTAGGAGGCGTCAGCAATGAGGTGAACAGGTCACCCACATCAAGAATTCTTGTGGATCTGCTATCATTGCTTGTGCGTCGTTCGGTGATTATTCTGAGAGACGAGCGCGATGGCAAAACGTCTTTATCCAGGAACCTGATAGCTACAACGGGATGTCTGGGAATGAGTACAATAGTGGTAAAGTTACTCATGCTGGAGTTCTTCATTCTTGTCGAGCACATCTCCCATGGTAGTCCTGAATCGGCACAGTAATGCACCCTTTCCGTGCGTTGGTCCAAGCTTGAAGGATGCATAGACCTTGAACGAAATGGTAGATGATCGCTCAAATGGCCTAGTCCATGTTCAGTCGAAGTAAGAAGAATCGAGAAGGCAGTAACTCACAGGAGGATCTCTTTGTCCCACTGCACCACATCCTGGCTGACCAACATGGGTTTATTCGAAGTATTTCTGGTCTTCCCTCCGATCTCTACAGCAGCATAGATGCCTGTCAGTACGCGATGAAGGCCAGACCCAACATGTACGGCATGGATGTCTACACAGGGATGTCAATGATCCCTGCAGTATGGCCAACATTATGACTTACGAGTTATGAAGACATGTTTGCATTTGCTTGTATCAAACAAGTGCAATTCTGAGCCATCCGATCTCTTTCTTCCCAGTGCACATTGTACCTGTGGGGTAAAAGATGTGTTAGAAAACAGATGGTGCCCATCCATGAGTGTGAAACGAAGTTTGAGACAAGAAAGGAGGACAGGAATTTGGGTGAGTTCCAAGTGGAGATTCTGCAGCAACAGGTTCATAAATGCAGCCACAGGATGCAATGCTGGCAGGCAGTGCCAGGCACATATTTGACCAAGAATGGAGTGACCCTGTTTGGATTCATTTCACTGGACACAGGATGCAACACTGCAGTGCACATATTTGATGGAGAGTGGAGCAAACCTGTATGGATTCATCTCTCACGTATGATGTCTACACATAGCCACACCTGCAAGTGATAATATGTGGAACTGGCTGGAAGTTCATAAGCGTAGAGGAAATTGTTGGGCTGCAATGAGCATGGGGGACATCAGTGCAGCGGTAGAATTTCGGGATCGGTTTCACTGTAGGTGGGTTGATACAGAGTGGAAGGAGGCGTACCCGTCGAGGTTGGAAGTTTCGATGAAGCAGTCTGGTTCGAATGAAGAGATCTGAGTATGAGAGCAGACGCGAATGTTTTTCGGGCGGCCACTCCATACTAAATCACAAATCATTTCCTGCGTAGCTTATGCGTAGCTCCCCCACCAACCCTTTCCAGTAGCCCACCCAACTGCACTGGACCATCCAGCTCAGCACTGGCAGGACATCTGCCAGCTTTGCATCAATGCTTTTGGAGACACACCCGGTGCTCTGCTCATCTTGTATGCTTTTCTGGGTTTTTCTGTCATCCTATTGCATGATTGCTGCACCAGCATATCTCTCTACACTCTCCTTAACAGCATGATCCGTGCATGCTCCCAATCACTCGTCTGAATGGCCCGCACTTGGCGTGTCAACATGTCATCTTAGACGCATGGCATGCCACTGTGAACATTTTTGGTATGTACCACATCCATCGTGTCATAAGGATCTTAAATAAAGGTCTGTGCTCGTGTAATGCCATGCTGGTGACATGAGTCACTTCAATGGTGGCATTCTCGCTCATGCCATCTGTCATGCTCATGGGTGTGTTCATCCTTGCTGCATCCATGTACATGATTGACTGCTTTTGGGTTCACATGATAGGCTTGGCCAGGGGGGAGTTGAGAGCAACCAGCCATTTAATATACTCCATTTTGTATTTCCAAGGACCATTGGATCGTCTCCACAAGGCATGCTCCCGGCAGGCTCGCATTGCAGCAGAAGCATCAAGGTGGGTCCTATAACACGACGTCGAACAAGCGACTTGACTGCCACATGGTAGTAGGTCATCCTGACGCCGCTTGCTTGTTTGAAACTTATCTTTGCATTTTAGGGTCTGATGAATGCACCAGCAGAGACTCAGATTCCAGAAACCACATCAGAGGAAGGTCCACCTGCAGACGATGAACTCTTCGAGTGAGCCATTATTTTTAGATATCTGTACGTGCCTCGTGGACAATGATCCTATACACTACCGTTTGTGAGGACCATTGATATCATTACAGCATGTGTTTTGAAACGTGCGACTCAGAGATCATGGACATTGTGCGAGTGACTCACAGCAGATGCGACACGACCATGACTGTGATTTGTGCCTCCGAGTGCCTTGCTTGCTCATGTAAGCTGTCCTCTCACCATGAACATGATCACTTCAAGTCGAGTACATGTCCATCATAGTTCTGCATGTCATCATGAATCGTCGTGTGTTCACATCCCCACTGAAACAACCCAAATGGCTAGCACTTGAGCAGTCGTCGTCAAGGGGTAGACTAAGTCACGAGTAAACTTCGTAGTGGTCCTTATGCTAGACTAGAGCATATGAGTGTAGTGGAATGGGGAGTATCGCTCTTAGTGTAGAGACTTGGGGAAATCTCCAGAAGAACAAGACTGGTGTTAGCCAGCAAGTTTTCTGGGTTTATATATCATGAGAGACTGTATGTACATGTTTGGTGACTAACTACATATGGTTATATGATGTGGCAGCATGAGGCATAAGGCTGTGAGATGGAGATTAAAAGAGAAGCATGATGTGTAATGCGCAGCAGTGCACAGGAATGAAATGGAAGAGAAGCATAACAGAGATTAAAGAGGCAATGTGCACAGCAAAGCACAGCACGGAAATGAAAGATAAGAAGAAAGGCTGTGCTTGCCAGATAGTGTGACTTGGAGAGAAAGTAACTCTATAAAAAGGTAAACAGAGTTAAACAAAGGCATCCATGATTAGATGGCATGTGAGCATCTGTTGGTGCGATAAGAAGATAAGATAAGATAATTGGACTTAGCGAAAATCCGTTAGGATTGGGACGTCATATAGTACTGATCATAACACTACCCCCCTGCTATGAATCGCATTCCAGGCAATTAAAGGGAGCCTTAGGATCGTTTGGATTTTTGTGCACGTTAACATGCATAAAGAGAGAAGAAAAGTCGGCTTGCGACATACGGAGGAGATGAGGAGTGCTTGGGTTTTGTCGGTGGAAGTCCCGAATCGCAGTGTCAGCATGCGTAAGGTTAGACTTTGGTTCCCAAGTCCGATCTTCGTCAGACCAGCCCCTCCAATGAATAAGATATTCGAGACGGCGCCCTCGCAAGCGAGAGTTGACGATGCGGTCCACTTCCCATTCATCATCACGATCTTCCATCACAGAAATGGGTCCCGGTTTATTGGCACGTTGCCCTGGCAACCTCTCCTTGTATGGTTTGACGTGTGAGATGTTCACAACAGGGTGGATCTTCATCGAGCGAGGGAGATGCAGTTCAACTGCGTTCGTTCCGACCAATTTGGTAATTTGGTACGGACCCAGCCATCGTTCCGTTAATTTACGTGAAGCATGGGTAAGACGGAGGTTATCCATAGAAAGCCAGACCTGATCTCTGATGGCATAGTGCAGAGTGGCAGATCAATGCTTGTTGGCTTGGACTTTCATGTGCTGTTGGGCTTGTAATAAATTATTGCATACAAGTTCCAACTTATCGGCGAAGGAGTCCACGGCAGGGGCTTTCGAAACACCAGGTTTGATGCCCATCCGGGGTTGGTAAAAGAGAGTCGTGCCGAAAGGGGATGACTTCGTAGCAGAAGAGACTTTTGAATTAATGGAAAACTAGGTGATGGGGAGCCAATCGACTCATTGATCTTGGTTTTCTGCGCAGAACATGCGGAGATACTATTGTAGATCTCGGTTCATGCATTCCGTCTGACCATCCGTTTGAGGGTGGTGAGCAGTGGATAATTTAGATTGAATATTGAGCTGGCAACAGATGTCCTGCATTATGGTGGAAGCAAACTGTGGTCCACGGTCTGAGACAATGGATTTTGGAAGGCCATGATGCTTCCAAATGTGCATGAGATAGTTTTTCGCCGTATCCAGGGTGGTCCATGTCTTCAAAGCGGGGATGAATTCGACTTCTTTGGAGAACCTGTCAACTATTACCAGAATAGAATCAAAACTGTGGGAGAGGGGGAGATCCATGGTGAAATCCACCGATATATGTTCCCAGGGTCGATCAGGGACTTCCAATGGAACTAATAATCCAGCAGGTGCCTGGTTGGAACCCTTAAAGTGTGCACACCTGTCGCATTGCGAGACATAATCTTTTATAAATAGGTTCATCTTTGGCCATACGTAGGACCATGAGATGAGTTCGCGTGTGGCTTCGTATCCGGGATGTCCAGCAACCGGAGAGTCATGGTGAAGCACAAGCACTTCGAGGCGTAGGGGTTCAGGGATGAATAAACGTCCCTTTTTGTTGTAGAGTAAACCATCGCGTTCTTCGCAAATGGTGTTCGTGGTGCAGAGCTCAAGGACTTCCATTTCTGAGAGTTTGCAGACTTCTTTGAAAACTTTAGATTTTAAGTTAGACCCTTCATCGGAGATCAGAACATGGGTTGATCTAATCTTCTCCAGGGAAGTTATGGTTATTCCCTTGTTATCATCTTTGACCCCTTCAAGGTGGTCGCTTCGTCGTGAGAGGGCATCAGCCTTCGCCATGGAAGCACCAGGTTTGTAGTACCAGAGTGCGTTGAATCGAGATAGATATTGAGCCCATCAGGCTTGCTGATGGTTGAGATCTTGGGACATCATAAAATATGTTAGGTTTCGGTGATCATTCCAGATCTCAAAGGGGTGCCGTGCTCTTTCTAGGTAGTGGCGCCACTGCTCCAAGGCTTGAATAACACTTAACATCTCCTTATCAGCGATTGGGTAATTCCGTTCCTGTGGAGAGAAGCTGTGGGAGGAATAGGCAATGGGGTGCCACTTGTCATCTTTGAAGGTGGATAGAACGGCTCCGGTAGCGTAATCTGATGTGTCGCATTCAATGCGGAACTTAGCATCTAGATCTGGGAATGCCAGAATAGGAGCGGAGGTAAAAGCTTCTTTTAGCCTGTCAAAGGTGCTGAAGAACAACGAACCTGGCTCCTATGGAGAAGTCCAGGTAGTATGAAAGGTGAGGGGTGCGATGGGTTCGTCCCCAAAGAGGGTTCAAGGCAGAGGTGAAGTGCCAGAAGGGAATGGTCCAGGAGGAAGGATATTCCGGACGTGTGTCCAGAGAAGAGAGCGATAGTCCGGTAGCAAGAATGGTAGTCCAATGGTGGATACGATAGTCCGGACACGTGAGTCTGAGGGGAGAGCGATGTGGAAGATGGCGGAGACGATGACGGCAATGAGTACGTGCATGCGTGCGTGCGTGGAGAGGATCCTTTGATCCTCAGAAGTCAAAAAGTCTATTTGAAAACCAAAGGTACAAGACTTTATAGTCCAGGCATTTCCCAGGACTGTCAGGGATAAAGAACATGAACTCTAACTATAAAACGAAGCGAAGGCGATGACAACAGTAGCGATAAATGATGATGACGAATGAAAGAGGTAAAGATAACTACTTATAAGTGGTACGAAAGGAGACCGACGAAGACCAAACGAAAGGACTAATAGACCGGACGGGACTAACCAAGGACTAAGAGACCAGGTGAGGAAGGACGGACTGGACTAGGTAAACGATGACCGGATGGAGTGTACACGACAATGGACAGTCTGTAGGATGTGGTGAAACAATGGGATATGACACTAGAGACGTACGAGTCTCTACATCTGTGGGGTACTTGAATACTGACTGTCCCCAGTCAGTGGTGTGGCGTGGGAAACACGGACAATGCGGGGTTTGAATATGCAGTCTTGATGCGTCAAGCAGCTCGACCGCGTCACGTCGCTCCACTTCTCTCTCTCTCCCTTCCATCATCAACAGCATCCACCTCAATGTCGTCCAAGCAACAGTTCGCAAGCCAGCTCGCCAACCTCCAAGTCATGACTGACGTGGGCGCAATCGCACGACGGGACGCGCGCCACAAATTGAAGAACGCCACGGACCAGCTCGAAGCGGAAGCAAAGTCCTGGCCCGACGACAGGGAAGACCTCAAGGACAACATCGACTCGTGGTTGGGGAGGTTCGGGTCAGCGATGGTGCGTGTCCAGTCTATTCTGGTTGCACGCGGGTGCTAAACGAGATGGGAACGGTCTAGGACGCATGGGAGACCGCCAAGAAAGAAGGGGACGCGCCATACATCGATACCGACATGGACGACGAGATCGTGGCCGAGGTCATCAAGGCCGAACACCAATACGTGAAGTGGATGGAGTCGAGGAATGTGCCACTGCCCGTTGAAGAATCTGGACCGTCCGTGGTGACGCAAGAGTCCACAATGGAGACCAACGAGGTCGAGAAGAGCATGGTGCCCGAGGTGGAGAAGAGCATGGTGCCCGAGGTGGAGAAGGAGACAACGGAGACCGACGAGGTCGAGGAGGGCACGGTGCCCAAGGTGGAGAAGGGGACGGCATCGTCTGGCGTCGGGTTGGTCACAGCATCGGTCGCATCATCTGCGCACAAGGTACGTGGCATGCCACTGGGCTTTGTCGATGGACTAACGGTGGTCTAGCGAGGGCAGACTGACGAGGACGTGGACGAGGACGAAGGAGCGGCCGCTCCTAAGAAGAAGACCGTGACGACGAAGGATGCAGGCTCGAAGACCGCAACAGACTACCTGCTGTGCAAGCTGTGCACCAAGGTCAGCGTTGCAAGTCAGTGCTCGAGGGGAAAGGGGATGGCGTGTACCCGCTGCAGGCACCTCAAGGTCGGCTGCAGCAACTTGGGTGGTCGGAATGCGCCGAGGAGGGAGTCGACAATGGCGGTCGTACTCAAGGCGACAAAAGGTACGTGGTCCCGGACTCTGCATAGATAGTCCGGTTTAACTTCTCGTCAGCGGGGAGACCAGTCCGGCCCAAGGCTAAGGCCGGGTCTAGCAAGCGGGTCGCATCGCCCATCAATGTGGACACGAACGACGATATTGAGGAAGAGACGCCCGTCAAGACAAAGGGAAAGGGGAAGGCAGCGACGAAGAAGGCATCCGGAAGGACCGCGGTCCAGAAGAAGTGGGACGAGCTCGCTCGGCGGCTCAACGCTGCCAACGCCCAGCTTTTCCAGATTTGGGCCAACCTCAAGGCGTTGGAGGTGGAGCAGGATGGGGTGATGGTGGAAGTGGGCGAGATAGTCGCCGAGTTGGAGGAGCTGGACGTCTAGGGTAGTCAGTTCTCGTCGTCGTCTAGTCCGTCCGTGTGTGCAAGTAGTCCGTCGAATGTATCATCTGTCCAGTCTCGAAGTAAAGTGAACGAAAACGTAGTACGAACGAAAGTAAGTAAGAAAAACGGTTACGAAAGGGAACGATACGCGGGATACCACCCGGCTTGGCTTCGTCGGTCTTCTTTCATCGTCTATACCTGCCAGACTATCCTCGGTCTTGTGACGGTCTTCGGTATGATGCTCGGTCTATCGTAATTAAGGTGCGTGGTGTCTCGGGACGTGTGCGAAACAAAGCGGGTACATGGGTTAGATACATGGTGAGACACAGAAGGAAGGAAATGGCGTAATAGTTTGTTTTATTCGTGGTTTTGTTCTTTTTCTCTTTTTCGGCGGTATATGGTATCGAGTGTCTGTGGTTTGGTTTTTTAGTAATTACGAGTGTGTGCGTAGTGTCACTGGTCGAATCCTGGGGTAAAACAGAGGTTACGACGGTCGGTGTGTTGTATGATAAGACCGGTCGAGGATCGATGAAAGCGTATAAGACCGGTTTATAGTCTGGCGCAGCGTCGAATGAACGTAATGATGCGAAACAAGAATGAACTTAAAATAACGAGTGAGCGATGAAGGTAAGCGATACTCCCCCCCCACAGGACTTAGCTGATGGCCTCCCGGCCATAGACCGGTAAGCGGACTAGGTCAAGTGGGATGGGAACGAAGGGATGGGAAAAATAAATCACGTCGTGAGTGCAACGGACGAACAAACGGTGACTGCGTTCAAAAAGGGGTAAGTACGGCCAAGGAATCGTAGTAAGAGGTAAGGCGGCCGGACTGTGCATGGTGAGACAAAAGACCGGAGAGTGAGGCAAAGGACGGTAAGACCGAGTAGTAGAGTAATGAAAATGATAAATGACATGACCAGGTAGAAAGCAATACCGTCGGTCCAAGGAACATCTGTCCGAGACGAAATGATAGTACGAGTATACGGCGGTGGTGGTGAACGAGTCCGACGTAAATCGGTCAGCATGGGTGAAATGGTAACGGACGACGATTGTACAGTAGTATATGGCAGTAACGAAATGACGGATGATGACGATGACGGTAGTCCGGTAGAAAACGAAGACGGCGGCGATGACGACGATGATTCGGCAGGAACGGACGAAGACTGGTGACGAAGTAACGACGAATAAGATGAAGACGATAAAGGTAAAGAAGAATCCGGTAATGAT
>JBBPSV010001264.1:0-10124 GCA_038093795.1 Retiboletus fuscus | reverse complement strand
TGTCCACTTGTCCTAATCGACGTTAAGACTGGTTTTCTCTGCAACGAACAGGAGAGAACAGATACATTCAAGTCGGAGTCGCAGTTCATGGAATTGGTCTCTTCTATGACACTGGAGCTGGACAATGAATACATCCTGCGAGTGGTGGGAAGATATTTCGAATACGTGACGTTTTCGCACGTATGGGAAGGGAAGGAGTCTTCGTTCCAGGATGTCAAGTTGGTGAAATCGGTCTGGAATCTTGATTCATCCCGGCTCAACAACAAGCTACGCAAATTTTGTGAAGTCGTTCGCGAGGACGGATACCGATGGGCATGGTCCGACACATGCTGCATTGATAAGATGATCAGCGGGGTGTTGAATCAGTCGCTCACAACGATGTATAAATGGTACGAAGCATCCGCCGCCACGCTCGTCTTTCTCGCAGATGTAGACTCTCTGTTGGCTATCTGCAGTCTCAAAGACAGTATCTGGATGACGCGCGCGTGGACCTCGCAGGAACTTCTTGCACCCAAGGTGATCCGATTCTACGATCGCAATTGGAAACCATACCTCGGCGACACCCGTGCAAACCACAAGGAGTCCCCCGAGATTATGCAGGAGCTCGCGAATGCCATTGGTATTCCTCGAGCAACTATCAAAGCCTTCAACCCCGGCAGTCTTAGTGTACGAGAGAAACTCCGACTAGCCTCGACGCGCAACGCGACGATGGAAGAAGATATCGCATACTCGTTGATTGGTATCTTCAAAAGTGATATCCGACCACACTACGGAGAAAGAGCTGCTGCATTGGGCCACCTGCTAGAGGAGATCATAACTCGTACTGGCGAGGTGACAGTGCTTGCCTGGATGGGCAAATCATCATCTTATAACAGCTGCCTTCCTGCTACCCTTGCCGTCTACAAGCAATCTCCGCATGCTTCGCCTACGATCAGAGATGTCGCGATGGACCAGGGTATCGCGGCGTTAAAAGTATCGGTACTTCACGCAGACGCGATGCGAATCCACAACAAAATCACCCGTTTACGAGCAGCTCGCTTCGCCAACCGCCGACTATACCTCCCATGCATCATTTTCGCAGTCAAGAGACTCGGTTTACAAAGTTTCGGGAGTGCTCATGAAAACAATTACCGTGCTCGCGTACCAGGGATTGGCCATGTGGAATTCCACACATCGGACAGGCTTTCGGTGGAGGAGCCACGCAGACTTGTTTTTGTCCATCCGTGGATTCGCGATCTCCTCGATCCACTTGACGGGTTCACTTGGGGTACCAAGTCAGATGAGGATTCCTCCGAGTCTGGTTCGGAACCCGAGACTGCACCCGGTCCCTCGTCAAGTCGGCCGTTGCGTCCCGTACGCGCCACCACACTGGATTGGGATACCCGGGCATTGCGGCTCCTCGTTCGTCTGCAACAGCCATTCCACGCACTATTGCTCCAGCAACAACCCCATGGAGAGTTTAAGCGAGTTGCTACTGAGCGTGAGATCGTTGTGCCAAGACTTGATTCCCAGATCAACTTCGCGGAGGATATTCGTATTGAAATGTTGGAGATATTATGATGGAGGTATACCATGGGTTCTGTCACTTGCATTCGTCTGGCTTACGTTGTCTTTGCTTTTTCTGTCTCCTCTTTTCGCGGTCGCTTCCCTGTGTTCTATAAAGTTCATTTACTTCGTAATAGGTTACCCTGCACCATACTGTATACCGCTACTCATCTGTATCGTAACGTTGACGAATTCATAGCTACTGTAGTTGTTACGATGTACACGAACGAGATTGTATCATGCTCGGTCAATTTTTGTCTCGTGAGATAGCGCTACGCATGTCGATTTTGACGATTGATCGTGCTCGCCATTGGGCGGCTGCATCGACATGTACTGGCGGAACTGCATGACCCAGGCTTGCATATGACTCTTCAGTAAATTCAAAAGTTGCTTCAGAGCAGTCCTGAGCGCCCAGACTGTCGGCTACCAATAAGCGTCGTTTGTGACCCTAAATTTCCTTTTTCGCCGACCTGTCCTCCAATCACGCCTCTCGAATGGCCTACGAAAGTCGTCGAGCGGTAACGTTATAAACTGTTTTGCTGAAGCATGTCCCTCGTTGCCGGGCCGGTCATCAAACCGGTAGCCTTTCGAGTTGAAATACCAGCAAACCACGCACCTCTAGCCTCCTACATGCAATCCCTAGGTTCGGACTTGATTATCTCGCCCAACCCTAGAGACAGGTCAGGTATGTGCGAATGTGTGGATAGTATGCAGGCATTGTGGGAGTGGAGCGAATGTGAATGCGAGCGCCTTCAATCTCTTGTGTAACATCCCACGGTAATTTTGATGATCAGTATATATCTATCGTGGTGCCTGTACCCAGATAAGCTTATCAACAACCAACACTACTCACGGTGAAGCACAACCCTGCCAGATTCCCGAAATAGGATGGATCAGTCCACGGGAATATATGCGCTTTGTATTCCGAGCGGATCGCAATCACCTCCCCAAAACTAGGTGTGCAAGAAGTCGGCGGAAAATACAAGTTTATCCGACCCGGAACTGGTGCCGAATGCGGCAGCGTCGGACAATGTAATCCGAGTACTTATTTGTGGACGAAATGAAACGAGCTGTAGAAAAAGTCAGCCGCCCGAATAGGCTAATAATACCTACACAGCAACTGCCTACGCCCGCTTCGTACCTCGGTTCACGAACACTCACCATGGGGGAGAGGGAGGTGTGTTGCGTGCAGTCCCACCGTCACTGCGCGGGTGTGGCATTCCGCACAGGCATTGTCTTCTTTACCGAACCTCTACCCTCTACAAAAATGTAGAAGAGCAAGTTCATAGCGACTCCCTGATAGCCTGAGGGCGCAAACGCCATGAACCATGTATAGTCCCTGAACTTCGAAAACAGGTCCCTGAGACTCGTTGCATCCAGGCTCACCTCACGATGTAACGTGTAATTACATAACTTCAGGAATGTTCCAAAGGAACAGAGCTACTATCTATAGCTCAAGGGTATGTTCCACCCGTCAATCGAGATTAATCGCGTCTCGTGTTGCAGACGTGTCCCTCGGCATCTAGGAATCGAACCATGTGACACAGTTGGGCGCTCAGAATCGCAAGGCGACGACACGCAAAATGGTCTGGAGTACTACCCTCTACATTTCCATCGTCAACTTGTGTTTTATGCAATGGGGAGGGGAGATGCCTGCGTATCCTATGAGGCTTGACCATATTTTTGAGAAGGGCGGCCAGAGGTGTTATCTGCATCCAGAACGTGCGCTATCAAACGTAGCGATCGTGAACCGGGTGGTAAACAATGTGAGCGATAAGCTCCAACTTCTATTATCGCCGATGACACCGTATAATCGATTCTTCATCCAGATTGCGTTGGTAGGTCAACTCTGCCAGCCAATGCAGGGTTTATAGAATGGATTTCCGCCTGCCTGGAAAGCGGAACCCTTGCTTGACCGCATGAAATCTTATCTCTCACTGCCAATGCGGTTGTACACTGTGGGTGAGGTCGCGGCGTGAGTTGTTTCCCACATTGGTTGTGGGGAAACCTGGGTGGAACCAAGGCTTGTCATGCAAATCTGAGGCAAAGTTATTAAGTTCCAACTTACTGTAAAGACTCAACTCTCAATGGAGTCCATGTCCTAGGAAGGCCCCCGATATTTTCGATTTGTACGCCATTTTGCTGCTAACTTCAATTTATCAACAGTACGAAAATTCTGCGTAGAGGTCACTGGCTGGCAGATTAGGACCAATGCAGGTCACGCACTGGCACGGGGCTGATGCCGACCTGGATCTGCAAGAGCAGTCTTTGTAACGTAACAAGGCAGGGAGAGCTTCTTCAAGTTGTTGTTTCGCAAGCTTTGATTGGCGGGAGCCCAAAACCATACTATCGCCTTTTCGTCCAGTTTAGATGAGGCCTCGGCCTTGGCTAACCTGCAGTCTGCAGATCGGGCGCCTGTGGTGACACTAGTACTGTTCGGGCGACAGTCTAACCCCCGGTTAGCCGAATAGTCCACCCCGTTTTTGACGCACGAAACAGGAATTGCATTTTTTTCCCCTTTGGCCGCACCCGTCCTCCGCATCTGTGGATTCGAAAGTTGGTATATACCAGTCTGAGAGCTTCAGACTGTCGGCTACCATCGGCTACCAATAAGGATCGTTTTGTGACCCTAAATTTCCTTTTTCTCCGACCTGTTCTCCAATCATGTCTCTCAAATGGCCTACAAAAGTTGTCAAGCGGTAACGTTATATACTGTCTTGCTGATGCGAGTCTGATCTCAACTCACCAATAGCGTACAGAAGAGCTGTCAAGCGATAACGTTATATTCTGTCTTGCAGATCGGTAGGGTCGGACTCAGGAAAATCGCAACCCATGTCGTGGTCTGCTGATCTTGACTCTTGAGCGTTTCCCAGTGAATCAAATGGCGTTTAACCATACTGACGGTGCTATGCCGTTATAGATATGTCCTTGTTCGTCGATGGTATGGCGGCAGATCAAATCAAGGGATATACACGGATAGGAACTTGGCACTCGTCCTTTCAAGGAATTTGTTATATGATTCTTCGCCCCCCTATGGCGTCCCTCCGAGTATTCAGGTGAGCGGGATCAGCTTATCATGGCCATTAGAAACCAATGTCCTTCGATTATACGTTGAACAGTGTGGTCTATTCCGCGCTATCCCCCGCCGAATTTCTCGAGCGTGAACAACCCGTTTGTCCTTTGGCGACCAACCGGCTTCGAGGTTATAATCCTTTCTTGGTTTCGCCATCACACAAAGCACAATGCCGCGCGTTTCACGTTTAGCGGTCGGCACGGGACCCGAGTCGACATTCACTGGAATATCTGTTCTTCGGCTCATGTTATTTGTAATTTTGCTCAGTTCGCTTCCTTGTTTGTCTGTCCAGGTATATATATAAAGCATATGCGAGTGGCGCCTTTCGGCGCTACCCTCCAAACCCCCAAGCGTGTTATCGCTATGTATCTCCCTGACCTCTCTGGCAAAGTTGACCCACATTCCATGATCACTACGTCGACCCCGCTCGATACGTCTCGCTTCGCTCTTGGCATCTCTGGTGTGTTGGGTCTTTTCGGTGGAGATGAAGCTATTTCTGCCATGACCACGGTCCATGTTCACAAAGGCCGGCAGTGGTTGGGGTGGTACAACACTCCAGGATCATATCAAATTGCTAAGAAATACGGTGGAGCTGCCAAATCATCAGTCTTCAAGGCACTCTTCCCAGGCACCCACACTGACCCTGCCAAAGCATTCGAGTTTGGTGGTTGGCAGGGACCAAGGTTCCAAGCCATCCACTCTGGCACCGTTCTAGATAGCACCGGCCATTTGGCCTCTGTCCTCATGAAGGAATGTGCTTCTCTAGAATGTAAAAAGCACTCTTCTGGGGGGCAAGGACCAGGCACTGATATCAGCATCGTCAAGCTTAACTGGGAGCCTGCTGAGGAGGTGGATCTGCGGCGCCTTAGTACCTTTCCCCCCTTCTTCGCTATTATCCCCATCACCGTCAGTATTGCTGGTTGCATCACGAGTGGTGTCTTTAGTGATTGGTTTGCGTTCTCCTCGATCCTATTGGGTATACTCAGCAATGGTATATTCTGCCTCGTTATCGGCTCAGGAACTATATACTTCACCCATCGCACACCTGCACCCGGATCCCCGCCTGGTGACGGTATCCTTGGTTCTGGAAGGCAGTTTGTCTTGTTGCGGGGAGCAGAGAGTGCCGTAAACTCCATCACTGGTGGAGAGTTCTCTCTCAAATTTCCTTTCGGTGATGATTGCATCGGATATTGCTCTTTCCTTTTCACCATTCAGTTCATCGCCCAACTATTCCTCATTCCCCAGGCATCGCTACTTGGCCAAATCATGTTCATCTCCTCATTTGCGGCCTCTTGGGTTTACAACTCGGCGCTCTCCGCATACGACAAGGAGAAGATCCAAAGGCGCATCCTACTAGACCAAATATTTCAGCGGAAAATATCATTGGAAAAGCATACCTTCGATAGGCGCACCACCGCAGCTGTGTTTGCACTCTGTGTCCTCCTCCACAATGGACCAGCTAAAGTGCAGAATGGCACCCCCGCGCCCCCTGGAGTGACGGACGATCAGGATGATGTGCTACACCACAGCGCTGGTGGCTCTACTCTCCCTGCTGACTCACCGTCGGCCTCCCACAACCCTCATCTGCTCCCCCCCTCCGACTCCTTGCAGGACCATGACCACCATCGCGAGGTTGCAAGCACGATCCTTGAGGCATACCTACCTAACGACACCAAAGTCTGGAGAAAGTGGAAGAAGATTCTCTTGGAGCGACTCTGCAAGACGGGAGTGCTTTGCTTTGAGGAAAAGGACTGGAATCTGGAAGGGTATACTCGTGATCAGAGGTTTTTACTCGAGACACTTTGCGGTTATGCAAAGAAAGCCTACGTTGCTTACGAAAGTTACGTCGGTTCCAACTAGTTTCCCAAAGAGTCAGCCACAGGTCCTACTTTACACCTTCTAGATCAGAACCACATCAATGTTACCTTTCGTGTGACCCATGCGTCCTTCACGTTCTACATGACTGCCACATTTTCCAGGACCGAAGTTACTACGGGATTTCACGTCCATACGACTAGTTGATGCATTCAATTCTGTATATTACCTGCCACCCTCGCAATCTTACAGCCTGACAGACAGATAGACGACCGCATGCCGAAATGTCTAGGAGGCCAACATGGAAACCGGCCGTGGCCAATGGCGGAAACACTGAGAAGGGCGGGCACGAAAGAACTGGACCACGCTCTATACGGGGACTATGAGATACGGGTACAAGGACTACTACTCGTATCTCTATGAGGCGGCGGGCATATATAGATATCGTACACGTGACTAGGATGCCAGTACCACAGCTTTAATGGGCCTTGCTATTGGCCAGGGGGATACCGAAGGCGTGATCGATATGACATAGTTCAACTCGGCATGGATCATGCATGGCCAATATGAACGGCGACGAAGAAATTTCTCCGATCAAACCTGGAGATGCCACCGCGTAGTGCTCCGTTGACCGGTCCGACCAGTATACGTCAGTCACTTTCAAACCACCATATTAATGTATTGACTTGGGCTACTATGTACAGCCCATCGAGAACCTCAAGCGATCACCTGCTGGATCACTCCCTGCGTGATGAGGTCTGTCCTGAACCAATTTGCGTTGCAGATTGACCCACTGGTGTACACCGCGTTTAGACCATTTTTACGAGGGTGCTCAACCTTCCGTCAAACCCCGGTCCGGCAGAATGGGCGTCACAGCCATCGACCTCTGAGATCTCTCGAAACAGATTACCACGTATGCCATCGAACTTTTCCATGGAGAAATCTGTGAAAACTCAAAGCAGTATTAGGGCAACCTTGGGACGCGTGGGATCACTGGTCTTCAGATTCGATGGATTCCTTGCCCGAGTTGAATCGGTGGTTTTAGATTGTCAAGATAGATACCTCGGTACGTCCCATGTACCGTCTCTGCCTGTTCTCGATGGTTGGCCGATCAGATTTCATTCATACAACCCCCGTCCCCTTGACAGTTCTGGGTGACATTGACGAACATGATGACGACCGACTCTCGCGGGCTGCTTGGTAGTTTAGATGTTGCGAGGTTCGAACTGGTGGAACACAGGGCGTATATTCGTTCGTGGAATGGGATGGTTGTGTTCTTCATTGTATGGAGTACGGTTGATCAAGTGTCATGGACTGCAAATGGTGCAGGAATAAGATGTGCCGGGAGGATATAAGTAGAACACGCAGAGGAGACTCGCAAGCGCCCGTCGCTGTGTAAGCCTTCTGATATGTCTATATCAGGACAACACGATATGTACCGCGAGGAAGCCAGCCTGTACTATTGCCGCTTGACGCTGTACTCCCACTATCCTGCATCTGTCTCTGTTTTGAGTGGGTATGCAATCGATAGGGAAAAGTACGCACTACCTATGAGCGAGTACCCGAAATGACAACCTACCGGCTTCCAGGTCACTCGAAAATAATTGAGATCGATGGTCAACATACAATAAACTCGGTCTTGTTTGCCGAGGATGGCAAGCGGGTAGTGAGCGGCGATACTGAAGGAATGCTTCGGCGATGGCGAGTAGATGACGGAAGCGAGGTTGGCGAAACAATTCGAGCAGGGGCGAAAATCTTTGTTGCAGCGCTATCGCCGGATAGCAAATGGTTGGTGTGTGGACTCTACGGTTCGAAGCCGAATGTAAAGGTGTGGGATGCGAAGACCCACAAGAAGATCCCGGACATCAAGGGTCACGCAGACACAGTAACCGCGGTCGACATTTCTTCCGACTCGACTCAGCTGGTGACGGGCTCGAATGACAAGTGTGCGTCTGTTTGGAGCATGACGACAGGCAAACGGCTCATCGGGCCGTTGCGGCATGACAAAGCCGTGGTGGCTGTCCGGTTCTCTCCGGACGGTGACCGCTTCGCCACCGCTACTGCCCACAAGTCGATTCGTATCTACGACAGCAAAAATAGGAAACAGCCACCGTTGGATATCCCATGCCCGTTTGGCGAAGGCTTATCCTCACCACTCGTCTGGTCGATTGGCGGTCAGCTCTATGCTATTTCGTATACGAAAGTCAAGCATTTCGATACTTCGGGATCCTCGCACGGTGAATGGTTCGTTCCGGGTGGTTCGCCGCCCAGTAGTATCGCCCTATCGCAAAACCAAAAGTTTATTGCTGTCGTCGCCAACCAGTCGCTATCTTTTTGGAATGCCACTACGCACAAGCAAATTGGTTCTGTCATCAAGTACGCGAACAGAGTTTGCAGCATGGTACTCTCCCCCGACGACTCCTCCATTGTGACTGGCGAAGAAACGGGCAAAATCACAGTTTGGAGTCTTCGCAATATCCTTCCGGGCTCATACCTTCCAGTGATTACACATATGCAGGTTGGCGAATCTCAATGGTCGCAGTCTACTCCCGTTGTTTCCTCGCCTCGTGAGTGTTCAAACATCAATTCTTCGCTTGTTCTGATGCTTTCTCTCGTAGCGTCCCAGTTGCCACTCATCTGTGCCAGCGATGTGGTGCTCAACTCGTGGATGCAGGGCGACTTGGCTGGCGTCGAACAACTCTTGACAGAACAAATCCTACATCCTTCGGATTCTTCTTACGCTGCACAGTCTTTCGCTCACCGCGCCCTCATACGGTGCCGTTTGAAAGAGTACAAGAAGGCCCTCGACGACGCCAATAAGGTAACTTTGGATCATCCGTTCTCCCATCCCACGTTGACCATCGCACGCCGAAGTCTATCAAGGTCGAACGATCCGTTATTGGCTACATCGCACTCGCAGTTGCCCGCGTCGGCAATGGCGAGCGCGCCTCGGCCATTTCTGTATTTGACGTCGCGCTCGCTGATAGTAGATCGACTGGAAATGATCTTATCTTGTTGATCAAGGTATGAGTCTATCATCCTCGTCGCTACTTGCACCAAGCTTTCATTTTACTGAGGTGATTGTCTTGTTTGAATGCGGAAAACACGACAGCGCTATTTCACGCGTAGATCGTTTGATCGATATCGTGCAAGACAACTCATCGTATATCGCTGTCCTGGTAGGTAGACGGTGGGATCACTAGTACTCAAGGTTAACTAGATCTGGGACAGGCTCAAATGCTCCTCTTCCTCGGTGCCATGTCGTTGAGCGAGGGAAACGCCGAACGAGCTGCAGAATTGCTCGAGCGTGCACGGGAAGCCATCCCATTTCAAAAAGGACCCCACCTCATAGTAATCTCACTCGTAAGCTATTCGTTTTGGCGTCCACTTCAAGTGTATCAACAATTTGAAAGATATTTGGATGGGACTTTGACGGTCTTGCTCTCGCCATTCAGGAGCAGGTTAAAGAATGTATTAAGCCATTCGAAGACATGGGCGACGCGGCAATGCGTTCCGAGGATCCAAGAAAGGCGATTGAACGATATTCTCGTGCATTGTCCCTGCATCCGTCCAACCCTGCAAGTCTCCTTGTTAAACGAAGCAAAGCCCAAGCAACGCTGAAGTCCTGGGAGGATGCATTGAAGGATGCAGATGACGTATGACCCTTCTCTCCTTGATACGTCATGACTCT
>JBBPSV010001263.1:0-10125 GCA_038093795.1 Retiboletus fuscus | reverse complement strand
ATCCATCTTTGCTTCTTAATAAAACAATACACCTCTCTTGATATTTTCTCTAAGAAAATTGCTTCCCAAAATGGCCTAGGGAAGTCTCCAGTATGCCAGGGGCTCTAGCCAGACAAGACTAGGAAAGGAAATCATCATGATGGCCATTTAGCCATACCCTCTTCAATCAATAAATGATTTTATCATTAGAAATTGTAGAATTATTCATGTTCTGCAGTAATTCTCTCTTCCAAATGGCCACATAATGTTTAGTATCCATCCTCCCCTCAGCCTAACTGCACACTCACATACCATTCTAGCCAATAAAGCCCTATATCAGTAGTAAACCTCCTCCAAGCATTACCATATCTTTGATCTCTTTAAAAATGACACTCACCCCCTTTCTTTTGTCCAGATACTATGATCTGTATGACCTGGTTATGTTGATTTAAGTCTCACCTGCCCATCTAGGTCATTTTTGGTCCTTCAAAGTCCTATACTGATACTTGAGAGCAAAAACAATCCTCCTTGTTTTATGGGTGGTAGACAATAGGTTTGTGTTTCTGTACTACAGCCTTTAATGAAGCCTCCTTAACAATATTCTTTGCTGTCTGTGAAGGTATAGGAGTACTGATGATAGAATTGATTAAATAATTGGCCTCAACTACATTTCTGGTGTGGTAGTAATAAATTATTAGACAATAGCATATTTATTGATAGGAGGGAGTATGGCTGAATGGCCATCATGATGATTTTCTTTCCTAGTCTTGTCTGGCTAGAGCCCCTGGCATACTGGAGACTTCCCTATGCCATTTTGGGAAGCAATTTTCTTAGAGAAAATATCAAGAGAGGTGTATTGTTTTATTAAGAAGCAAAGATGGATTTTATGATAATCATGGGAAAATAAACATGGATAGTAGGGTTTATATATGCTGTCTGACATTCACTTACATAAAGGTGACATAATAGAACCCTTACCACATGTATGTAATCATATTACAGCATGCTAGGATCCAATATATGTAATCAAAACTCAAAGTCAAAAAACTGTCCACATGAGTTGTCACTTTGAAATGGGTGCCATATCATCAGATCTGATCCAAACCTTTTGACCCTTGCACCAATAGAAAGCCAGGAGTATATACTACATTTCATACACTCATAGTTAGCTTTTTGGTTAGGGGGTTATTAAGGATCATTGGCTTTAATGCAAAACATGCAAACATGCAGACAGTTTTTTGAGCCACTGTACATATATATATGCTAATAGCTGATTACACTAACATATAGTATGATAGGCTGCTACTAGTGGTACTTAGTAGTAGTGGATGAGTATTCTAAAAAGTTGAGAGCTTTTTTTTAATTATTGCAGCACTTATACTATTAAGACTAAGTTGGAGGATCAAAGGTAGACTGGTCCAAGGTTCCTTTGAAGACCAGTCCAAGTCCAGACTTACCTAATTTGGAAGTCCAAGGGGTCAGACTAAAAGGGACTTGGCTTCAGTGACTTGGGTTGGAGTGCTGCCCCCTTGCTGTAGTCTTGGGTCCCAGTGTTACGTGTGGCCCAGGCAGGGTCGCGCATAGACCTGAGGGTAAGCCACCTTCTAGGACTCGGGCTATAGTAGTCCAGGTAACGGACTACTAGAGATGAGTGGAGGCATGAGAAGGTGAATTCTCACATTCTAAGGCTACATGGTAGGCGGCTGGGTCGAGGGTCGAGGCGGCCTTCAGACGAGAGTCAGGATGAAGGCGTTGGGATTATCAGTGAGTCTATGAATCTAAGGGTGTACGGTGATTCAGGTAGACTAAGCTAAGGTATGGTAGACTATGGAGTGCCTATTATATAGGGGTCAAGAGTGCGCACAGACCGGTCGTCTAAGTAAGGGAACCGGCTATGGTATAGCTAAGTGAAGGAGATGTACCGAATGGATGAGGGGTGCACATCTCTAAAGGAAACCGTGAAGTATGACTCGTCGAATGATAAATGAAATGAGTCATACGCGCTGCGGATCTGTTGATCAGGAAGCGTCCTGTCGATCAATGATCTCAGCTAAGCGAGAGAAGCATCGCCTTCGGTGGTAATAGAAGGGATGCGCGAGGCGAGGTTCTAGGAAAGGCTAAAGCTAAGGAGAGGCGCGTATGCCATTGTCAATGATGGGACTCGGATAGGAGATATCCAAGGATACGTGAGTAATCCTACCGAGGGTCTGGCATAGGGTCCGGTTGGGAGGCCGGAGCTCAGCTGGAGAGCCGAGGGACTGGGACGGGTTCTGTAAGAGAACCGGTGGACTGGGACCAGGGACGGAGGGGTCCGAGGGCAGTATGCACATTCAGGGTAAGGCCCGACAAGGTCAGTGCATGGCATGGGTGCGAGGCCAGGCCAAGGAGAGAGTCCGAGGTTGGACTCGGCGGAGGAGGTTCTATGATGACGTCAGAGGACAGAGGCAGGGGCGATGCGGCATACTGTCGGTCCATGAGTGGACTACGTCAGGGGTCTAGGCAGGAAGTCTAGGAGTGGACTGTTGGAGTCCCGGGATAGGGCTAGAGACGGGGTCTCGGAGGGATGCTCAATTGGTGATGCTCACGGAGAGACCAGCGCTATGAGACTGAGGGGTTCCGGTCAGGCAGAACGGACTGTGATCAGGGGAGAGCCAGGACGGGCTCAGCGTGAGGACTAAGCAAGGGAATGCTTAGCAGGTTCTAGGCAATGTATAGGCATGAAGTCCGGTGAGGACTAGCGGTGGGCTGGCTGGCTAGGTAAGCCAGGACTAGGCTAAGCGAGGGACGAGGTATGGCTAGTGAGCCATGACTAGGACTGAGTGAGGAAAAAGTATAGGGGCACGATAAATCATAACATTACCCCCTTTCTATGGCTCGAGTGCTCCTGAACTCGAAAAGAATTCTAGGACTGTGGGGACTCTCTGGGGAGGTTGGAGAGGGCGACGTGGAGGTTGCCAAGTTCGGTGGCGATCCAGTTACGGGTGGGGGACTGGAAGGGCGAGTCAATGACTGCGATACGAGGCTTACGACCGACTCCGCGGTGGGTGTGGCAGCGGTGGGTAACTACCCAAGCGTCCTCATGGAGCTTGCGGTATTCAATGACTGGGGCGTCGTTGCAGCATTCACAGGGGACTAGGACAAGGCATCTAGGGCACCAGCTAAGCTGGGGTAGGGTGATTCTAGAGACAGGAGCGGGGACTGGCAACGGGTTGCCGTGGCTGGGGTTTGTAGGGACAGTGATCTGGGTCATGCTAAGGCTGACCGGGGACAGTGCGAGTCTTACATCCTGGGGGGTTGGGATGGAGGTGTCTAGGGGACAGTGCGGAGAGTATTCGTCAGCCATGAAGCTGGCGAACCAGGGTGGCACGGAGGCCGTTCTAGGCGTGGCGACAGAGGGTACAGAGGACACTGGGTTGGTGCCAATGACTAGGACCTGCGATGTAGTTGAGGTAGTCTCGGGTACGGAGGTACGGATGGGGTCCGTTATCCCAGAGGTGTTCTCAGGAGGTCTGGAGCTGGTAAGCTCTGCGGGGTCATGGTCTGGGCGCATGCTGAGGGGTTCTAGGGCGAGGGACTGGAGGGAGTTCCTGAGGAGTAGGTTCCGGTTGAACTGAGAGCCTGTCTGAGCAGGGCATTGAGGTTCTAAGGAAGCCACCATCGAGGTCAGCTTATATCTGGGCTAAGGAGTGAGGGACAACAAGCGCAAGCTTGTGCCATTCTAGGAGTCCGGGCGTGGACAAGTTGAGGGGATCTCCGGCATAGCGGAGATTCTAGGGCTCTGCTTGGGGTGTCACAGAGTGTGTTGGGGTTCTGGGCGGCTGGGCCCGTAGCGGAGGTGATAGGATCTGGGCGGTTAGGCCCATAGATTCTGCGATGGGACTGAGCTATGATTAGCCTTTTAGTGTCGTGCTAGAGGACGTAAGCGGGGGTGATAGGCGACTGATGGTTGCCTAATCGGGTTCTATGACTAGAAGATCGAGTGGTACCCGAAAAGGGTTGATCTTCTTGATGATCTCGGGCTGTGGAGGTTCTCTGATGGGGTTCCAAGTAGGGGTGTCGCTGGGTGGACATTGGCAGCTCAGGACCTGTTGTGAGGCTCCTGGGTGATGATTCAGTGGTGCCAAGGACAAGGAAATGGGGTAAAAGTGGTGAAATACCCCCCTTCTAAGGTCTGAGATTCCAAGCGAAGATTTGAGGCGGGGCTCCGGTGAGGAGGTCGTGAGGTCCGGTGATAACCGGGGAAGCGTGGGGAAGCGCTGAGCTAGGGCGGTGCTAAGGGTTCTAATGGTTCCGTTCGGCTTCTTGACATATGATCCTCAATTGGGAGAGCTGGCGGGTCGAGGTTCGGTGGTTCTAAGGGTTCTAGGCTAAGGATTCCAGCAGCTCGTTGATGGTCATCCTCAGATGGGAGAGCTGATGCTGGACTGGGCTGGGGGTTCTAAGGACTGTGATGGCTCACGGAGAGCTGACGCGTTATAGTATACGCGTATGCCAGGCATGCCGAGCTAGGAGCAAGGCGGGGCTAAGGATCGGGAGGGGTGCATATGCATGCATCTCCGGGGCTAAGGACTAGGCTGAGTAGTTTAGAGTCTTTCCGGACTTGAGGACTAAGACGAGGTAGTTTAAAGTCATCTCGGACTTCTAGGGACTGTGACTGTTATGCTTGGCCCGGGTAGGGACGAGCGTAGACTCAAAGGGTAGCTTCTGGGACTAAGGAGTACCAGCGTTCTTGACGCTATGGTATGACGAGGGACTTCGGGCAAGGTATCTGCTCACGAAGAGCACGCTCAGCGTCGAAGGATACGATGAGTCCGAGAGGACGAGTCTTATCCCAGTCTTGGGAGATCGAGCATAGGAGTTATCTCAAAGATATGATTGAGTAGCTCTAGCTTAAGAAATACAAGCGTAGAGACTATGATTTATATACTCGGACCATGGAAGGTCATGGAACCATAGGGAACAAGCAGGTGAATACGCGATGAAAAGAGATGTGACTCGGGGAAGCGTAAGGACTCAGGATGAGTCAAAGCGAGTCACATCCGCTGCAGATCTGTCGATCAGTGTCGATCAGAAGCAGCTGTCAATCAAAGATTATCATGAAACAGAGAAGTGGCCGGAATGGCCCGAAGCAACAGTGACAGCGGAGTCAGTAGTCGGAAATGAAAATGTGATGCGGTCCGTGGGGATAGCCACCTACGTGCCATGCGAGAGTGGTCTGGGTAACGCCAGACGAGATGGATAGTGATCCATCGAGGCTAAGCTAAGTGAAAGAAAGGAAAGAAATGAACGGGGCCAGGTCAAGTCGTAACATTACCCCCCTCTCACGCTCCTCAATGCCACTTGAGGATCTTCAGAGGTCGATGTAGCCTCCGTTCGGGGATCCGGTGACGTTGGCATAGGCCGTGTCGTCCCACACATCATCTGTAAAATCAAGCTCCAGCTCATCCTGAATTTGGGACGTGAGCGGGTGAGGTCGCGGACAGTGTGACCGCCTCGATGAACGGGAAGAGCTTCGTTCATGAGGTGGACCCTCTCAAGCCGATCAATGAGGTTTACCTCACTAGGAGATAATGGGGAGGACGACGCAGATGGCATCGGAGCAACGGGCTCGGCGGGTGAGGGAACTAAGATAGTTTCGATAGGGAGAGAGGGTCGAACGGGGGGAGCTGGGAGACCAGCCTTGGCGAGGTCCTGTGAATAGCGTTCTATGTCAGCGACAAAATCCAGCATATCCAGCTGGTGCATGGCCGAGAGGAGGTAGGAACGGATGCGGCGGGCTACAAGGCGGAGTTGGGTGGAGAAGAATTCGGACTGGGTATTGGCGGAAGTGAAGGAGGCGATGGGGTCGAGACGCGAGACTTGTAAAAAGGCTAAATACAAAGATTCGAGGGGGGAGTCTACATCTAAGTGTGCCTGCATGGTGGCTGCGAGGTGGGAGTCACGAAGGCGGGTCTGAAGAAGGCGTCCGGACTCGCAGGACAGCGGGTCGGACCGGAGAGGGTATGCAAACCGGGGTATGTTGACTGAGAGGATCGTCTTGGGCTTCTCTTCCTCATTGAGGACAGAGGGCCAAGGGAGGGGTGTGGTGTTCCACCCGGGGGTGGCAGAATTACTGGGGCAGTCATCGGCGAGGACCATGGGGGGGTGAATGGTGGGAACGGAAAGTTCCTGGGCCAGAGGCGAAGAGTCATCGACTCCCTCGAGCGAGGGGAGAGCGGAGTCGGTGAAGGAAGATGCGGTGAGGGAAGACTCGGTGGATGGGGAGTGAGACATGTCACAGGATGTATAAGGTTCATTAGAGCTCGGTTGGTGATTCTCACTTAGAGACCAGCGCGTAGAGTTCTAAGGAGGAAAGACCTTGGGGTGAAGCTTCTTATAGCTTCGGAGGGTTGCTTGCGCATGTTTGAATTCCCGTTCGGGGAGCCAGGTGTCATCGGCAGCGGTAAAACCGTGCCAGCGGACAAGGAATTGTCGGTTGACAGCGGAACCCCGGTGTCATATGATCTTTTCAATCTCATACTGCTCTTCTCCATCGATAAGGTCAGGTGGGGGTGATGGAAAGTTGGGGCCATGTACCGAGTTTTCCTTGTAGGGTGTGAGGAGTGAGGCATGGAAGACCAGATGTATTTTCCATGTTTTGGGGAGGCAAAGTTGATACGTGATCGGGGACAGTACCTTGGTAATGGTAAAAGGTCCTTCACGTTTCGGGGCAAATTTCAGGTGAGTCAGGTTACGTTTCAAATTTCTGGCTTTGAGCCAGACTTGATCTCCTTTCTCGAATGGAGTGAAGTTCTTTTTGTTCCGAGAGGCCATGACTTGCCTAGCTAGTTCGTGCGCCGCAAGGGCTTCTTGGCACGCGGCGGTAAGTTCCTTGATGCGATCCTCCACGGCGGGGAGGTCAGTGAGTGGGAGGACAGTGGGGACCGGAGTAGGTTCATATCCCATCATTAGGTAAAACGGGGATTTACTGGTGACGGAATGAGGGCGGTGATTGTGAGCAAACTCGGCATGGATCAGCCGATCTGCCCACGTGGTGGGGTTGTTCCCCGCAAAGATCCGCAAGTAAGTCTCGAGTTCCTGATTGATCCGCTCAGTTTCCCCATCAGTCTGGGGGTGATACGCGGTGGATAACGCAAGGGAACACCCGAGAAGCCTACCGAGTTCTTTTGCAAAGCGAGAAGTGAATTGGGGGCCTCGATCGGAGATGATCTTCTCGTAGAGGCCGAATCTGGGGTAAACCTTCTTAAAATAAAGGATGGCAACGTCTTCCACAGTGGCAGTTTTGGTAGTAGGGCAGAAAACAGCCCCCTTCGAAGATGCGAAGTCGGCCCAAACTATTACAGCTGTGAAACCGTTGGACTCGGGGAGGTCCGTGATCATATCGCAGGAAATCTGCTGAAAGGGGCAGGTAGCGGTGGACTTGTTGGGGGTGAGTGGAGGGGTTGTAGGGTGGGTGTTGACTTTGTGCTGTTGGCAAAGGGCACAGCCCTCGACATACTTGTGAACATACTGGGCCAACCCAGGCCACCAGAATTCACTCGCAACGAGCTGTCGGGTTTTAAGGAAGCCCGGGTGACCAGCAGACTCATGGTCGTGACAGCATTGGAGGATGGACTTACGTAGTCCGGCGACAGGGGAAATATAGACGCGACCTTGGTAGGTCAGAACGCCTTCGTGGAGCTGCCAGTCGCTAAGGCGGGAGCGGAAGGCGGCAGGGATGGAGCCATCAAAGGCTTGGAGTGTCTGAAGGAATAGAGGATCGTCTTTCGACGTCGTCTGAATGTGGTCTCGGAGAGCCGAGTCAATGAGGCGGACAAAGATGGAGTCTGGAAGGAGGACTGTCTGGGTATTGTCTGGCGTATGGGCAAGGAAGTCGGGATGACAGGATAGGGCGTCCGGACCGGCGAGTAGAGATCCCGGTACGTGGATCATCTTGTAGTCAAAATCCGCGAGGTCTAATAACCAACGGGCTTGTCGTCGGTTAAGGTTCTGGGGGGCGCGGAAATAAGTAAGGTTCTTGTGATCCGTGAAGACCTGGATTGGGACGGAAGAGCCATGTAGGAGGTGGCACCAGGACTTCAAGGCACGGATGATTGCGAGGAGTTCGCGGTCATGTATATCATAGTTTCGTTCTGCAGGGGAGAACGATTGGGAGAGGTAAGAGCACGGGTGCCAGGCACCGTTCTCGTCAGTCTGTAAAAGAATGCCACCTGTGGCCACGCCAGAGGCGTCGGTCGCAATGGCGAAGGGTGCGCTGGGATCAGGAAGGCGGAGTACAGGTTTGGAGAGGAAGAGTTCCTTTAGGCGAAGGAATGCAGCCTCCTGTGACGAATCCCAGTGCCAAGGTTGGGTTTTCTTAGTAAGGTCAATGAGGGGTCGAGCGATGGTGGAGTAATCCGGGATGAATTGCCTATAGTAATTGGCGAATCCGAGGAACGACCAGACTTCCTTGACTGAGGTGGGAGCTGGCCAGGAAGTGATTCCGTCAAGCTTGACGGGATCCATAGCGAGCTTGCCGGGGGAGAGGATCATGCCGAGGTAATCTACTTGTTCCGAGGCAAAGGAACATTTAGACAACCGAAGGTGGAGGTCGAGCTCCTCCATCCGTTGAAGGACTCTCTTAGTCCGTTCGGTATGGAGCTGGTCGTCAGGGGAAAAGATAAGGAGGTCGTCCATATAGATGACGAGCCATCCTTCAGAGATCATGTCCCTAAACGAGTCGTTCATGAAACGTTGGAACGTAGCTGGGGAGTTGGTCATTCCGAAGAACATGACCATAGGTTCGAAGAGGCCCTTATGAGTGAGGAAGGCACCTTTCCATTGGTGTCCTTCTTTGATTCGGACATTGTTGTAGCCCCATCGGAGATCGAACTTGGTGAAGACCTTCACGTCTTGCACTTTGTTGATGAGATCGTCGATCCGGGGTAGGGGGTACGCATCCCGAATAGTCTGGTCGTTAAGCTTCTGATAATCCATACAGGGTCGGAGTTTAGGGTTGCCGTTGGAGTCGAGTTCTTTCTTCTGAACGAAGAAGAAGGGAGATGCTTGGGGGGAGTTCGAGGGGCGGATGGCACCGGACCGGAGGTTCTCTTCTAGGAAGGCTTCTGTGGCGTCGCGTTCCCGTGGGGATAGCGGGTACAGCTTGCCGATCTTTGGTTCGAAGCCTTCTTTAAGGTTAATCTTGTGATCGTAAGTCCTTTCCGGTGGGAGTTGTCCGATTGGTCGTTCTTCAAACACCTTTCGGAACTGCTCGTATTCCGCCGGGAGGGTAACTTCGGGCTTCTTGTTGAACTCTGCCTGTGCGAGTTGCATGGCGGAGGTAATCTTGGCGATGACCAGAGAACCTAAGGGGTAGAATCGCGACCCACACTGTTGGATCCGACCTATGCGGTAGTGGTCATGAGCTCTCTGGCAGAACTCATTCTCCGATTCCTCGTCAAGATACTCGTAGAGTCGGGCATGGTCAACACAGTTGACTTTAACTTGGTGGGGGGGGGGGTCCAGTCGAAGCTGGGTCTTCTGAATCGGTCGCTGTATTCGGAGGTAGCGATGTTGTGTTCCTGAAAAAGAACCTTGGATTGGTCACAGGATTCGGGGATGTCGATTGTCTGTTTGAACCAGTCGATCTTCGGATTGGTTGAGCGGAGCCAGGGAAGGCCAAGGATGACATTCTCGCTTCCACAAGACATAACGTGGAAGAGAACCTTCTGAGTGATCCCTCCCGTATTGACGTAGAGGGAACAGGTGAATCAGATGGCTCCGTGCGAGTTGCTAGATTGGTCAACATTCTGGACTGGGATGGGTTTCGGTAGTCGAGTGGTGGGGAGTTTGTGTTTTCGTACGAAATCCCAGTCAATACAAGAGATGTCGGCGCCACTGTCGATCAGGGCGTGGGTGTCAACGGCTTTGAGGGTGTGCATGGGTACAATGAGCTGAACTGGGATTTGCATAGATTTGCAAGTCTCAGATACTAGTACATTGGCACATCTAGGAGGAGTCCGCGTTGATGGGGTCCTCCATTCTAAAAATCCTTGCGGGAGAAGGAGATCCTAGCTACTGACTCGGTTTCATCCTCGTCTTCACAGTCAGCTAGCTCAGGGACGTCATCCTTCTTCACCTTGCGAGTCTTCTTGGGGGGTTTGGACG
>JBBPSV010001262.1:0-10141 GCA_038093795.1 Retiboletus fuscus | reverse complement strand
TTTGTAGCTAAGAGCAGGGGCCTCCTTCCCTCTACCAATAGTTAAGGCCATGGACTACCTATAGAGTTAGTACATTTCAATTAGTGAAAAACATGCAAACATTGGGACAGTTGTTTGAGCCACTGTATGTCTTCAGAAAAGATGAAAGCATCCTCAATCACATAAAGGCTCATGAGCATGAATGTTACCATCAGCTTAACTCACACTATCCCTTTGCAGATGAGAGTAAATGGGAGTTGGTGAAGTTCCTGGCATTAAACTTCATGCAAACTCAGATAAACCATTTCCTCAAGCTCAAATAGGTAAGGCTAAGGAATCACTTTATGATCATTGCTGACCTTATTAGTTCAAAACTCAGGCTAGACCATCATTCAAATCAGCTGATCAAATGCTCGGGTGGATAGGACACTTGCCTCATGGTCCACAGTGGTACATAACTCATATGGACATTGTGGGGTACAAGACTACTAACCCTATTGGCTTATATGGTGAGATCTGCTCAAGGTGGTCAAGGATATATTTTCTAACCCAATCTTTGTGAACCATATGACATACAACCCCCATCAAGTCAAGCAGGAGGAGGAATGAGAGTACAGTGAGTTTTTCACAGCTAATCACACATTTCAAATTCAGATATGTCCAACTCAAACTGGATGCCAACCCATCTTAACATCATATACTATAGGCCCAACTCCCTGTCAGTACAACCATCATCCCTATCATTCTTGCCTCAGACAAGACCCCAGTGACAAGACACACTGGAGGGCTGGAGATGCACCCCATTTTCATGATGATAGGCAACATCCAGTCTGATGTAAGGATGCAGGCATTATCTTATGCCTGTTATGCGTAACCTGGGCAGGGTCGCGCATAGACCTGAGGGTAAGCCGCCTTCTAGGACTTGGGCTATAGTAGTCCGGGAAACGGACTACTAGAGATGAGTGGGGGCGTGAGAAGGTGAGTTCTCACGTTCTAAGGCTACATGGTAGGCGGCTAGGTCGAGGGTCGAGACGGCCTTCAGACAGGAGTTCTGGTGAAGGCGTTGGGATTACAAGGGGGTCTATGAATCTAGGAGTATACAGTGATTCAGGTAGACTAAGCTAAGGTAGAGAGGACTATGGAGCACCTATTATATAGGGGTCAAGAGTGCGCACAGACCGGGCGTCTAAGTAAGGGAACCGGCTGTGGTGTAGCTAAGTAGGGGAGATGTGCCGAATGGATGAGGGGTGCACATCTCTAAAGGAAACGGTGAAGTATGACTCGGCGAATGATTAAGAAGATGAGTCATACGCGCTGCGGATCTGTCAATCAGGAAGCATCCTGTCGATCAATGATCTCAGCTAAGCAAGAGAAGCATCACTTTCGGTGGTAGTAGAAGGGATGCGCGAGGCGAGATTCTAAGAAAGGCTAAAGCTAAGGAAAGGCGCGTACGCCATTGTCAATGATGGGACTCGGATAGGAGATATCCAGGGATACGTGAGTAATCCTACTGAGGGTCTGGCATAGGGTCCGGTCGGGAGGCCGGAGCTCAGCTGGGAGCCAAGGGACTGGGACGGGTTCTGTAGGAGAACCGGTAGACTGGGCCAAGGACAGGGGAGTCCGAGGGCAGTGTGCACGTTCGGGGTGAGGCCCGACGGGATCAGTGCATGGCATGGTTACGAGGCCAGGCCGAGGAGAGGGTCCGAGGTTGAACTCAGCAGAGGAGGTTCTATGATGACGTCAGAGGACTGTGACAGGGGTGATACAGTGTACTGTCAGTCCATGAGCGGACTACATCATGGGTCTAGGCAAGGAGGTCTAGAGTGGACTGTTGGAGTCCCGGACTAAGGCTAGAGATGGGGTCTCGAAGGGATGCTCAATTGGTGATGCTCACAAAGAGACCAGCGCTATGAGACTTAGGGGTTCCGGTCAGGCGGAACGGACTGTGGTCGGGGGAGAGCCATGACAGGCTCAACGTGGGGACTAAGCAAGGGAATGCTTAGCGGATTCTTGGCAATGCGTGGGCGTGAAGTCCAGTGAGGACTGTCGGTGGGCTAGCTGGCTGGGTAGGCCAGGACTAGGCTAAGCGAGGGGCGAGGTATGGCTAGGCAAGCGAAGGAAAAAGTGTAGGGGTACGACGAATCGTAACATTACCCCCTTTCTATGGTTTGAGTGCTCCTGAACTCGAAAAGAATTCTTTGATTGTGGGGACTCTCCGGGGAGGTTGGAGAGGGCAATGTGGAGGTTGCCAAGTTCTGTGGCGATCCAGTTGCGGGTGGGGGACTGGAAGGGTGAGTTAATAACTGCGATATGAGGCTTACGACCGACTCCACGATGGGTGCGGCAGCGGTGGGTAATTATCCAAGCGTCTTCGTAGAGCTTGTGGTATTCAATGACTGGGGCTTCGTTGCAGCATTCACAGGGGACTAGGGCTAGGCAATGGGGACACCAGCTGAGCTGGGGTAGAGCAATTCTAGAGACAGGAGCGGGGACTGGCGAGGCGTCGCCGTGGCTAGGGTTCGTAGGGACTGTGATCTGGGTCATGCTGAGGCTGACCGGGGACAATGCGAGTCTTACATCCTGGGGAGTTGGGATGAAGGTGTCTAGGGGTCGATGTGGGGAGTATTCGTCAGCCATGAAGCTGGCGAACCGGGGTGGCACGGAGGCCGTTCTAAGCATGGCGACAGAGGGCGCAGAGAACACCAGGTTGGTGCCAGTGGCTAGGACTTGCGATGTAGTCGAGGTAGTCTTGGGTACAGAGGTATGGACGGGGTCCGTGATCCCAGAGGTATTCTCAGGAAGTCTGGAGCTGGTAAGCTCTGCGGGGGCATGGTCTGGGCGCATGCTGAGGGGTTCTAGGACGAGGGACCGGAGGGAGTTCCTGAGGAGTAGATTCCGGTTGGACTGAGGGTCTGTCTGAGCAGGGCATCGGGGTTCTAAGAGAGCCACCGTCAAGGTCGGCTTATATCTGGGCTAAGGAGTGGGGACAACAAGCGCAAACTTGTGCCGTTCTAGGGGTCCGGGCGTAGGCGGGTCGAGGGGGTCTCCGGCATGGCGGAGATTCTGGGGCTCTGCTTGGGGTATCACAGAGTACGTTGGGGTTCTGGGCGGCTGGGCCCGTAGCGGAGGTGATAGGATCTGGGTGGTGAGGCCCGTAGACTCTGCGATGGGACTGAGCTATGATTAGCCTTTTAGTGTCATACTAGAGGACATAAGCGGGGGTGATAGGCAACTGATGGTTGCCTAATCGGGTTCTATGACTAGAAGATCAAGTGGTACCTGAAATGGGTTGATCTTCCTGATGGTCTCGGGCTGTGGAGGTTCTCTGATGGGGTTCCAAGTATGGCAAGGGGTGTCGCCGGGTGGGCATTGGCAGATCAGGACCTACTGCGAGGCTCCTGGGTGATGGTTCAGTGGTACCAAGGACAAGGAAATGGGGTAAAAGTGGTGAAATACCCCCCTTCTAAGGTCTGAGATTCCAAGCGAAGATTTTAGGCAGGGCTCCGGTGAGGAGGTCATGGGGTTTGGTGATAACCGGGGAAGCGCAAAGAAGTGCTGATCTGCGGTAGTGCTAAGGATTCTTAGTGGTTCCGTTCGGCTACTTGACGTATGATCCTCAAATGGGAGAGCCAGCAAATCGAGGTTCGGTGGTTCTAAAGGGGCCTAGGCTAAGGAGTCCAGCAGCTCGTTGACGGTCATCCTCAGATGGGAGAGCTTGTGCTGGACTGGGCTAGGGTTCTAAGGACTGTGGTGGCTCACGAAGAGTCGACGCGTTATGTGCGTATACTGGGCATGCCAAGCTGAGGGCAAGGCAGGACTGGGAGTCAGGAGGGGTGCATATGCATGCATCTCCGGGGCTAGGGACTATGCTGAGTAGTTTAGAGTCTTTCCGGACTTCGAGGACTAAGACGAGGTAGTTTAAAGTCGTCCTGGACTCTTAGGGTAGTGACGAGTAGTTTCGAGTCGTTGCGGACAGACTAGGACGAGGTAGTTTAGCGTCATTTCAGACGTCTAGGATAGTGCTGAGTAGTTTAGAGTCATCCTGGACTGACTAGGGGATCGGGAGGAACTCGCATGCACGGGTCTCCAGTGGACTGGGGAAGTACCAGCGAATATCGCTGCGGCACAAGACTGGTGTAGTTTTGAGTCATTCCAGACTTACTAGGGACTGGGTAGTTTAAGGTCATTCCGGACCAGAGACCAGAGATGGGACGGGAAGAGGACCAATCGGGTAGTTGCCATCTACCTGGGATGTGATACTTCAAGTCCAGGGGTCTAGGACTGGGGAGGCTGGAACGTCCGTGCAGGCGTCCAGGTACTAGAGGAAACCGATGGGGGTCGCGGATCCGTGGCACAATGGGGTTGCTACACCCTAATGCATAATTCATTGGCTCGTAGGAGGGCTTGCTGAGTCGGGTCATGCCATAAAGGCCGAGACAGACCGGTGAGGGTCTGGACTAGGGATCGAGTAGTTTAAAGTCGTTCCGGACTTCTAGGACGGCGATGTAGTTTAAAGTCATTCCGGACTTCTGGGACTATGCTGGGGTTCACGGACTCCATTGGCGAGGGGAGGAGTTGGAAAGGTCGAGGAGGACTTGAGTTCAGAGGAGTCACTGAAGACTTAAGGCGAGAATGCCATTCGTGCTGGTGGGCTCAAAGTCAGAGGTGAGTAACATAATACCTTCCCGCTGTGGGGATCCAGTTGGCTAGGGTTCAAAGAACGCAGTGGTTCTAGTGATATCTTTCACAGGGGCTAAGCCCAGAAGATCTAGTGATGTAAGTTCTTTAGACCAAGCAGATGTTTGGGTTTCTGAAGGATACGCCTTCGTAGCTATGTCCTGCGCTAAGTAAGTCGAGGAGGACGGTGATTCCAGGAGGACAGGTCTATTAGAGTCATCGTCGGCGACTTGACATGGTGTCAGCGGTGTATCGAGTGTCGATGGTGGACCGCAAAAATCTACTCTTGCTGTCTTGCGAAGAGCAGTCAGCTAGGGGTTGCCTAGCGCTCAGAGTTCTAAGGGGTTCTAAGAGTTGACCAGCATTCTGGTTGCCATCCAGGTGATGACGCGGTCTGAGGGTCTAGGAGTCAGGTAGTTTCTAGTCTTGCCAAGGACAATCTAGGATTCCGGTGGTGGACGAGGTGAAGCCAAAGTGGCTGCCTTCAAGCCGAGGTTCTTCTGCCCATACGGGTGCCATTCCTACATGGTTAATGGATAATTCACCTAAGGGTGGAGAAGAGGTGGTTCGGGGTCCAAGGAATGGTGCGAGTGGTTTTTCGTCATACTCCGGACGGATGGACTAGAGTCCAGACGGTTTTAGATCATGTCGAGGATCGGGTGGGGAGACAGTGATGTGACCGGTGGTGTCATTGCCATTGACTGGTCAGCACGGTCAGGTCGAGGACTGGGGAACAGTTTAGTGCCGTGCTGAGGGCGTCCATGAGGTCTAGAGTAGTTTAATGCCTTCCCGGGCAGACTAGGGTTTCTACGGGTAGTTTATCGTCTTCGTGGACGGACTAGGACCATGAGTAGTTTATCGTCGTTATGGACGGACTAGGACAATGAGTAGTTTATCGTCTTTGCGGACGGACTAAGGCAATGGGTAGTTTATCGTCATTACGGACAGACTAAGGCGATGATAGTTTTACATCATTGCGGATGGACTGGGGCTAAGGCAGTGGTAGTTTTCTGTCATTGCGGACGTGCTAGGACAGTGATGCGCATTGCTCAGGGAATAACCCCGTGCGAGCTGAGTGCGGATGCATGATGCGCATGGTCTAGGGAATCACCCCGTGCAGACTGAATGCGGGAATGGGGTGAGGACTGGAGACAAGGGCTCCGTGGTGTTCCATGATGCTTCTGATGATGCTTAGAGATGGATATCGGGGATCGCATCTGATCCGAAAGAAGCAATTAAGATGGCGTTATGTGAGGTGATGAAAATCTTCACGAAGCCTTCGGTGGTTCTATACGTTAAGCGGTTAAGCGCTTATCGGGACTGTGAGGGTACTCCGTAGGCTCTTGCTGAACTGGGAGCGGTGATGATCGGACCAAGTTGATCCGTCTAGGATAGGCAGTTTATCGATGTGCTCAGGTCGGGACACAAGGGGTACCGGGGATAAGGATCCGACCAGTCGAGAGGTCTTCGGCCTAAGGAGTGTACTAGGCGAAGGGGCTGGGAATGTCTTTTGTTAGAGTGGGACTCAGTTGGGACAAAAGACCAGGAGTGAATAGTTTACCGCCGTACTCAAGGCATGACTAGGGACTAGGGATGAACAGTTTTACGCCATGTCCGGGGCGTGACTAGGGACTAGGGGGGTCTCGGGAGATGTCGGCATGCACCGAATCTTTAAAGGGGTTGGGAATGCCGCTAGGTCGAGGGGAGTCTCCTGAAAGAACACTTTCTCCAAGCTGTTCCTTTCAGCGAGAGGAGTAGAATCTCCAAGAGCAGATGAGCTCTGGAGCCATGGTCGCGGGTATCCATGGTCTAGGTTCCCATAGTGGGAGACTGGGCTAGGACTGGCGGGGGTGCCACCGTGGCTGTGACTATACTGGGGCTGGGGCTGGGGGTTCCTGGAAGCGTCCAAGGTCTGTGGGTTCCATGCGAGTGCTGGGGCTAGAGTTCCTGGGGAGTCCAGGATCACCGGGGTTCTAAGCGAGCGAGCGGGTGGGGTCTAAGCGAATGGGGAGGGCCTACACGATGGTAGCCGTGGTGGGGTGAGCTTAGTCTTTTGTTACGCATGACCCGGGCAGGGTCGCACATAGACCTGAGGGTAAGCCGCCTTCTAGGACTCAGGCTATAGTAGTCCAGGAAACGGACTACTAGAGATGAGTGGGGGCGCGAGAAGGTGAGTTCTCATGTTCTAAGGCTACATGGTAGGTGGCTAGGTCGAGGGTCGAGACAGCCTTCAGACAGGAGTTCTGGTGAAGGCGTTGGGATTACAAGGGGGTCTATGAATCTAGGAGTATACGGTGATTCAGGTAGACTAAGCTAAGGTAGAGAGGACTATGGAGCACCTATTATATAGGGGTCAAGAGTGCACACAGACTGGGCATCTAAGTAAGGGAACCGGCTGTGGTGTAGCTAAGTAGGGGAGATGTGCCGAATGGATGAGGGGTGCACATCTCTAAAGGAAATGGTGAAGTATGACTTGGTGAATGATTAAGAAGATGAGTCATACGTGCTGTGGATCTGTCGATCAGGAAGCGTCCTGTCGATCAATGATCTCGGCTAAGCGAGAGAAGCATCGCCTTCGGTGGTAGTAGAAGGGATGCGCGAGGCGAGATTCTAAGAAAGGCTAAAGCTAAGGAAAGGCGCGTATGCCATTGTCAATGATGGGACTCGGATAGGAGATATCCAGGGATACGTGAGTAATCCTACCGAGGGTCTGGCATAGGGTCCGGTTGGGAGGCTGGAGCTCAGCTGGGAGCCGAGGGACTGGAACGGGTTCTGTAGGAGAACCGGTAGACTGGGCCAAGGACGGGGGAGTCCGAGGGCAGTGTGCACGTTCGGGGTGAGGCCCGACGGGATCAGTGCATGGCGTGGTTATGAGGCCAGGCCGAGGAGAGGGTCCGAGGTTGAACTCAGCAGAGGAGGTTCTATGATGACGTCAGAGGACTGTGACAGGGGTGATACAGTGTACTGTCAGTCCACGAGTGGACTACATCATGGGTCTAGGCAAGGAGGTCTAGAGTGGACTGTTGGAGTCCCGGACTAAGGCTAGAGATGGGGTCTCGAAGGGATGCTCAATTGGTGATGCTCACAAAGAGACCAGCGCTATGAGACTTAGGGGTTCCAGTCAGGCGGAACGGACTGTGGTCGGGGGAGAGCCATGACAGGCTCAACGTGGGGACTAAGCAAGGGAATGCTTAGCGGATTCTTGGCAATGCATGGGCGTGAAGTCCAGTGAGGACTGTCGGTGGGCTAGCTGGCTGGGTAGGCCAGGACTAGGCTAAGCGAGGGGCGAGGTATGGCTAGGCAAGCGAAGGAAAAAGTGTAGGGGTACAACGAATCGTAACAATGCCTGACACTGCATTGGTTTTATACCCATCCCCCACTTTGAGGTCCACCCAGATTACCAATCAATTCTCATGGCTCACCTCTTTCATCACTGTTTGGACCTCATTTTTGACTCATTGAAGATGGTTGCCAAGCATGGCACTGCTCTCACCAATCTGATCAGATTTATATGACACTGTTATACCCCACTCATTGCATATGTCACAGACCTTCCTGAACAACAGCTTGTTGCTTGCATCTTGAAGAATGCTTCCCCCATAACCATAGCAGAACTATCAGATTTTGGTGATGATGCACCACACCCTCCATGAATAGGTGAATCCACACTATGGCAAATTTTCCAACTCTGTGAGCACATGGATCCATGGGACCTTCCTTGGTTCCAGAAAGCAGTGAAAGCAGTGAAGTTACTGGGCATGCATCAGCCTTTTTTTAGGGATTGGAGATTTGCCAACTCAGCTCACTTTCTGAATGAAGAGATCCTCCACACATGCCCACATGCCACAACTCCACATATGCCACAACACATGCCACAAATTTTTTTTCAACCACATCCTTGCATAATGCAAGGAAGCTGCTGGTAATCATTTACTCACTTCCCACTACAAATACCAACACAAACATGTAGGTGTCAGGCACTTCACTTTCAGCATATCACATGTGAAACAGATGATGGGTAGAAACCATCACAACATCAAAAGGACTGTTGTTCCCATCCTAGATGGGTTTGTTCCACCTCAGTTTATCTGTTGCATGCACACCATCATGGAATTCATGTATAGGGCATAGGATCCCATTCACACTGACTCATCTCTCACTTCAATGACTATAGTGCTACAAGACTTTCATAATATGAAACACACCATCCTTGAGACAGGTGCATGAAGGGGGGCCAAGGGTACCAAGGATAACTTTAACATTCCAAAACTCAAGCTTTTGCACAGCTTCACACACCATACAAGGAACAATGGTACCCTCATTCAATATATGGCAGATGTCAGTGAGCAGCTTCTTATCACCCATTGCAAAACACCTTTCTAGTGCACAAGCCACCAGAGCTGCAACTTCATTGACCAAATTGTTGAGCTTCTGAATCATGAGGAGACCATTCATTGCTTTGACCTCTATCTCCTGTTACAAGGTTCGAACATGGCCCTTGACAATGCCATTCTTATTGAGAATGACAAAATCACCATGGTGAATCTGATACTATCATTTATCCAACATATTGATCCAGAGAAGGAGAATACATTCCATGGCCCTTGTCGAAATCATAACCATTTCAATAATCCCTCTGGGTTCTTGTTCCAAAATGGTGTGCTTGCATTCCATGTTACAGTATACTGCAACTATGCAAATGCAGATGCTTTACCAGCTCCCTGACTTACTGCAGGCAATAATGAATTATATTTATTCAGCTTCCAGTGGAAATCCTACTGATCTGTGGGGCATTCATGGCACAGTCTCCATATGGAACAAATTTGGTATCCAGCTGCACTCACCATTTCAAACACAATATATCATGAAGACCCAAGTAATCCAGGCCTTTCCTCCTTCCAACACCCACCTGCTCAGAAACTGTGATGCAGTACTCCTAAGATGCAGGAATGATGTGGAGAATTTTGGTATGGTTCTTTTTTCAATATCTACACATCTGAGATTCTTCCTGATACCAAACCATCCTATTTAGATGTTGCCCAGGTGTGAGCTGTATTCATGCCAAAGACAAAGAAGAACCTTCCTAGTTACCTTGCTCTTATCCCTCCCCTTTATGTCCACTATTTTGACCTCATCACATTGCCTGATCAAAGTCCTAGCATTGGACTATGCAAAGTTCGGTGTGCCCTCCCATCTTCAATGGGTGTCATTATTCCCTTGACTGATGTTGTACATGCTGTGGAGCTGGTACCCATGTATAGCACTGCAATTCCAGGGGTATCCATGTGCAGAGAGACTTGCGTGGAGGTGTATGATCAGTATTATGTGAATGTATTTGCAGACAAGGAGACATTCCATATACAGTGACCTCAAAAACCATTGCAATGTTTGGCAGTTTTGGATTAGTGGTGATATAGCACTTCATAGTGTGGGAATTTCGCTTAGTGTTGGTGGGGTCAAGTGAAGTAGTCATTCCTGGCTTTCC
>JBBPSV010001261.1:0-10142 GCA_038093795.1 Retiboletus fuscus | reverse complement strand
CCCATTTAGTGATGTTGTTGATTTTGGACATGGTGGATGGGAATTTGGAGAGTTGGGGCAGAGAGTGACTACTTATATAGGCCTCAAGGACAATCAACAAAAATTTCAAACTCTGACTTGGCCACTCCGCATTGTTCCTCACTTGAGGCCTTTAGGGGTTCAGGCCTAAGAGGGGGATACTGTCATATCCCAAAATTTCACTAAGTCCAAACTCAGACATCCGAGCCTGTACTCAGTTGACCCAATACTCTCTCACTCAGCTTGGACCCCCAACCTCTTGGATGTTTGACCTTGATCTTTCATAGTATGTTTCCTCTCCATTTCTATTATGTTACTTTGTCTATATTTGTACTAGTCTTGCTACTTACCTACATCCGATCCTATGCTCCCACTTAGTAGCACTACTCCAGCTTTTTTTCATCTGAACACTGCTTTGGCATTCTTGTACCTGTTATGGTTCAATTTCTACAATGTCCAATTTTTACCATAATGCTAAGTTCCCTTATCTTATCATTATCTTTTCATCTTATCTTTATCTTGTCAAATGATTGACATCTTATCATGGACTATCTTTGTTTACCCTTATTGACACTTTTATAGAATTTACTATATCTTAGATCTCTTAATCTCCACACTATGCATAGCTATGCACATCGCTTCCCCCTTCACATTAACTCTTCTTTCATTTCTGCTATGCTTCTCATCCATTTCATTCCTGTGCTCTGCTGCACATCACATATCATGCTTCTCTTTAATCTCTGCTTCATAGCCTTATGCCTTATGTTTTCCTCATGCTTTGCTATGCTGCCACATACTATATGTTATGACTTGACCTGGCCCCATTTTATTTCCATTTATTTCTTCGTCTCTCTTAGCTTAGTCTCAGTGGATCGCTATCCACCTCGTCTGGCACTACCCAGACCCCTGTCTCACGGCACGTAGGTCGTTATCCCACGGACCACATCATACATTTCATTTCCAACTAATGACCCCACTGTCATTGTCACTTTGGGTTGTTCCGACCACTTCTTCGTTTCATGATAATCTTTGATCGACAGCTGCTTCTGATCGACAGATCCACAGCAGGTATGACTCGTTTTGACTTGTCCCGAGCCCTTCCGCTTCCCAAGTCATACCTACCTTAGTTCCTCGTTCCCCCGCTCATTCCATAGAGTTCTACAACCTTCTATGGCCTGAGTATATAAACAGTAGTCCCTATGCTTGTACTCCTTAAGCTAGAGCTACTCAATCCTACCCTTGAGATAACTCCTATGCTCGATCTCCCAAGACCGGGATAAGTCTCATCCTCCTCAGACTCATCGTATCCTTCGATGCTGAGTGTGCTCTTCATGAGCAGATACCTTGCCCGAAGGCCTTCGTCATACTGTAGCGTCAAGTACACTGGTACTCCTTAGCCTTAGACCTCACTCTTGAGTCTATGCTCGACCCTACCCAGGCCAAGCATAACACTATATCTGTTACATGTAGCATACAAGCAAGGTTTGCTAGGATAACTCATAAGGGTCTTCAAAGGGATCTGCTCACAAGGAGCATGCTCGATGAAGAGGTAGACTAAAGAGTTGACGATGAATGTTTCAAGGACCAGAGGTGACTCAAAAGATATGCTAGTATTGCATAGATTCTGAATAGCTTTTACAGGAATTGGAGTAATACCTTAAATAGGACAAAGGTGATGCGCACAGACCAAGAGATAGAGAAGGAAATTGACTACATGGGGAAAATGGGGGACATGAGTCGTTATGAGAGAAATGACAGAGGAGAGATGAGTCCATGAGGGAAGATGGTCAAGATAGCTCTATGAATAGCAGATGAGTCAGACTGGTTATCATCAAGAAATAATCATAATGAGATAAAAGGTTACCTCTCCAAGTATGTAGAGAGGAAGAGAGGGATATGAGAAAGACTAAGCGATGAAGAAAGAAAATTGTAACAATATCCTTATCTAGCTTAATTATCTAACATGTACAAATAACTTACTATAGTATAAAAGACCAGAAGCCAAGCTGGTTAACCCCAGTCTTGTTCTTCTGTTGGTTTCCCAATCATCTACTTGAGACCCTGTCTAAGGATCAACACTAGTCAGACTTTGGCCTCCCTCCTCAGTCAACATACTACTCCCCTTTGGAGCTTAGGTGCTCTATGCTAGGGTGACTACGATTATTCATCTCCACTCTAGCCAAGTATAAAGGTATTACGATGCTTGCAACCTAGTCATCTCCTCACAATGACCACTCAGTGATAGACACATTGGGTTGTTTCAGTACCCAGTTTCATTCTACTTACAAACCATTACTCAGTTGTTACTAATACACCTCTAAACTTAGTATATAAACCCTCTCCAAATCATGTACTTTCTTTAGTTCAAATATCAACTTATTCCTAACTCCAAATCCTCTGATCTCTTGAGTCTTGAAGACTCTCCTCTATCTGACTACTAGTCATGGTCTCATCGTTGTTTACAACATCAAGCTTGATGCTTCTGAACTTTCAACCTCCAACCTCCAAAATCAGGGGCTGAACTCTGCAAGGGTGCTGTTACGCTTTGCCGTAGGCTAGGCGTGATCTCAAAGGAGTCAAGCGGACTAGAAGTCGGAAGCTTGGACGACGTAAAGAACCTCTAGCTGTGGTGCTACTAGAGGGCTGCCCTTGCTATAGGAGTGAAGGGTGGTCAAGGACTGAGACGAGGGAATCAGATGAAGTCTGCAGGAACTCGTTAGATTGAGAAGATCAAGCTTAGAGTTACAGGTCGAGTACTACGGTTTAAATAGGCAAGCCGTGGTAATGGGATAGAACTGGATAGAACATAGTGGAACAAGGATGAGTCAAGTGTAGAACTTGATAGAACACCGAGGAACAAAGGTGAGTCTGTGTTCATGAGGTATGGAAGCTGAGAGAACGTTGGAGAACATATGAATAATACAGAGGCAAAGATGTCGTCGGGCAGGGCTCGAACAGCAAGACGAACAGACAAGGGTAGGTATAAGGTCAAGGAAAACATAGTAGCAAGGGAGAAAACAGGGAAAATGTAACATTACCCCCCCACGAGGGTCAAGGCACCGGCATAGACACTTTACAGGTCACACGCCCCCATAGCAGGTGACCCGGTCACATTGGCGAAGGTGGTGTCGTCCCAGATGTCATTGTCCACGCCAGAGTCCAAGTCCAGAGAGTGGGAGCGGCGGTGCAGGCGGCTGGGGACCATGCGGTGGGTGCCACGGAGATGATGGGGTCCATGATAGGAGTGGTGGGGTGAGGAAGGGTGTGACGAGTGCGAGGAGGTGGGAGAGGTAGAGGGCAAGGGCGGCGGAGGAGCACAGCGCAGAGGGCACTGCCGCTGAGAGTGACCGGGATGGAAACAGCGGCATATCGGACATTGATAGACCCCACAGTTGACACGCTGGTGACCAAGGCGGTGGCATTCGAAGCAGGCCTCGTGAAAATGAGGGTGAGATGGGAGGAGAGGGGTGTTGCCGAAGTTGCCAGTCCAGCGGGCTTCAATGCGTTCCATGACGTTGAGCTCCTCAGAGTTCAATGCCAAGGAAGAGGCAGAGGGGGTGGACATGGTGGTAGTGCCGAGGTGGGTGTAACGGGCGAGATCCTGGAGATAACGATCCAAGTCCTGCATGAGCTCTAGCATGCCAAGTTGGTAGAACGCCAGGAGGAGGTTGGTCTCCAACTCCATTTGGACATGAGAGAGGGTGTGGTTATGGAAGGTGGCATTGGCATCGGCAGAGGCCGAAGGTGCGCGTACGAGGGAGGTGAGTCGGGCAACTTGGAGAGCGGCGAGGTAGAGGGAGTGGAGCGCGGATCCATAGTCTAAGTGTGCGCCGATGGGGACAGCGTATCTGGGGTCCCGGAGGAATCAGAGGAGGGTACGGGACTCCGCATCAGTGGGGAGGTCCAGGCATACCCGATGGGCATGCTCAGGGAGGTCGACGGATTCAATGGTGCCGAGATAAGCGGCCAGGCGGACAGGGGGTTCTGCAAGTTCAGGGATAGAAATGGTAGGCCAGTTTCCCCAACCCAGGGTAGCGATGCGAGAGACCGGGGAGGAAGTGTTGTCGATGATCATGGCGTGGGAGTTTAGAACAGAAGAAGGCGTATGGTAGGAATGAGAAGAAGGAACACTTGGGATGCTAGGAGACAAAGAATGAGGAGTAGCGAGGCTAGACTGAGGAGTTGGACGGGGGAGAATCCCTCTGTCAGAGTTGTCAGAGATGGTGAGAGAAGAGACAGAAGCAAGGACAGAATCAGTAACAGATTCTGTAGGCGGTGAATCACCACGTCGGGGGGGAATAGGAAGGACGAGTTCGGAAACATCTGAGCAAGGCATGGTATGGCGGGTTTGTTGGTAGGAGCCGGAGATCAAGTGAGCTGGGGAGGGAAATCCTTGGGGTGACACTTCTTATAGGCGGCTAGGAGGAGTTTGGAATTCTTTAAATTCCGCTCAGGTTCCCAAGAGTCGTCTTCCGCGGTATATCCTTTCCAACAGATCAAGAAACGCCGTTGGGAGGATGGTCCCTGATGATGGAGAATGTGGTCCATGAGGTACTCTTCTTTGGGGCCAACGTGGTCTGGAGGTGGTCGGGAGAAGTTTGGGCCATGGACTGGGGTTTCCTTGGCAGGGGAGAGAAGCAAGGCATGGAAAACAGGGTGAATCCTCCAGGTTTTGGGGAGGCGTAAATGATAGGTAATGGGAGAAAGAACCTTAATGATTTCAAATGGTCCTTCACGCTTCGGGAGGAATTTGGAGTCCTTCTGAAGACGACGAAGGTTCCTAGCTTCCAACCAGACCTTATCCCCCAGGGCAAAGGGTTTGAAGCGAAGTCTGGTTCGAGAGGCCATAGTGGCCCTGGCAAGCTCGTGAGCAGCTCGGGCTTCATCTCTGGCCTTGGTGAGTTGGGTGAGGCAGAGTTCTACCATCGGAAGGTTGGAGGGAGAGAGGACAGAAGGAAGGGGTCTCGGCTCGTAGCCCATCTGAAGGAAGAACGGAGATTGGTTGGTGACAGAGTGGGGGCAGTGGTTGTGGGCGAATTCGGCAAAAGTCAGGAGTTCAGTCCACGAGGTGGGGTTGTCTCCGCAGAAAATCCAGAGATAGGTTTCAAGCTCTTGGTTGGTTCGCTCAGTTTGGCCATCCATTTGGGGGTGATAGGGAGTGGACAGGCAGAGGTCATAGTTCAAGATACGCCCCATTTCTTTGGCGAATGCAGAAGCGAATTGGGGGCCCCTGTCAGAGATGACATGATCGAAGAGTCCGAAACATCGGTAAACCTTATGAAAGTAAAGGGATGCAACATCTGCTGCCGAGGCAGATTTGGTAGTGGGACAGAAGATCGCCCCCTTGAAGGCTCAGTCTACCCAGATGACTATGGAGTCCTTCCCATCGGAGATTGGAAGGTCGGTGATCAGGTTGACCAAGATGTCCTGAAAAGGATGGGATGCGGAGGTAGTGATGGGGATGAGAGATGGGGTGCTAGGATGGGGGTTGGATTTACACTGTTGACAGACTGTGCACCCTTCTACGTAGTTGTGAACAAATGATGCCAAACCCGGCCACCAGAATTCTGTGGAAACCAGTTGATGGGTTTTGAGGTATCCGGGATGTCCTGCGGTTTCATGATCATGGTATCTTTGTAAGATCTCACATCTGAGGTCTCCTTCAGGGGGAACATACACACGATCCTGATAAGTGAGTATCCCTTCTCAGTTTTGCCAGTCAGACAGACGGGAGCGAAATGCTGCAGGGATGTTTTCATCCATGACTTGGAGTGAGGTCAGGGCGAACAGGTCGGCAGCTGAGGCAGAGCGGATCTTGGAGGAGAGGGCGATGTCGATGACATTGACAAAGAGGGATGGAGAAAGTAGGGTGACAAGAGAGTTGTCCGAGGCATCCTTTGGGAAGTGGTCCGAGCATCAGGAGAGGGCGTCAGGACCAGCGAGTTGAGAGCCGGGTACATGGATTAGCTTAAGGTCAAAATCTGCGAGATCAAGTAACCAGCAAGCTTGTCGCCGGTTTAAAGTGTGGGGTTCCCGGAAGTAAGTGAGGTTTTTGTGATCTGTGAACACCCGAACCTGGTGGGGAGATCCATGCAGGTAATGAGACCAGGCTTTGAGTGCTCGGAGCACCGCTAGGAGTTCCCTATCATGGATGTCGTAGTTCCGCTGGGTGGAGTCAAAGCTTTGAGAAAGGTAAGAACAGGGATGCCATTCGCCATTGGGATCTGCTTGCAGGAGGATCCCTTCAGAAGCGTAGAGGGAGGCATCGGTGGCGATAGCAAAGGGGGCTGAGAGATCTGGGACTTGGAGAACCGGTTGGGAAGCGAACTTTGCCTTAAGGAGGTCAAACGTGGATTGACAAGAGTCATTCCAGGACCAGGTGGTGGCTTTCTTCGTAAGGTTGATGAGGGGTCGGGCTATGGTGGAATAGTCGGGGATGAATTGTCGGTAAAAATTAGTGAACCCTAGGAACGATCGGACTTCTTTTACGGAGGTGGGAGTGGGCCAATGGGCTATTCCATCTAACTTAGTAGGGTCCATGGCGATCTCGTCCGGGCAGATAATCATTCCCAGGTATTTGACTTCATCTCGGTCGAAGAAACATTTCTCGGGTTTCAAATGAAGGTGGAGTTCCTGCATCCACTGTAGCACTCGGTGGGTCCGCTCAGTGTGGGTTTGTTGGTCGGGGGAGAAAATGAGGAGGTCATCCATATAGATGAACAGCCACCCTTCCGCGATGAGGTCTCAGAACGAATCGTTCATGAACTGTTGGAACGTGGGAGGAGAGTTGGTTAGTCCGAAGAACATAACGTTCAGTTCAAACAGTCCTCGATGCGTGATAAAGGCGGCTTTCCATTGGTCTCCTTCTTTAATGCAAACGTTGTTATAGCCCCATCTGACATCCATCTTGGTGAATACTTTCGCCCCCTGGATCCGGTCCATGAAGTCCTGGAGGAGAGGAAGGGGATACATGTCTCAAATGGTTTGTTCATTTAGGCATCGGTAATCCTGGCAAGGTCATAGGCTGGGTTTCTGTCCCGGTTGGGCTTTCTTTTTAACAAAGAAGAAAGGGGAGGCCTGAGGGGATTTTGAAGGGGAAATTTTACCCGAAGCTAGGTTTTCATCAATGAACTTGTCCGTAGCCTGTCTTTCGTCGGCCGAAAGGGGGTAAATCTTGGCGATTCGGGGAACAAAGTCCTCCTTGAGATTGATGGCATGGTCATAGGGTCTAGATGGAGGGAGAACGTTCACTGCTTCTTCAGTGAAAACCTCCTTATATCTGGCATATTCTTCCAGGAGGGGGGAAGAGACTGGCGTGTCAGGGGAGAGGGCAAGGCTGGAGGCGATGGAGAGTTGGGAGATTACAGGAGCTGGAATGAACCGTGATCCGCAGCGAATGATTCGGTTGATGGTATATTGGTCATGGGCGTGGGTTAGGAAATCGCATTCGTCCTCCCATCCATTGTAGGCATACAGGCATTCGTCCTGAATCGAGTTGACGAAAACATGGTGTGGTGGGGGTCGAGGGGGAACGAGGAGCTTTTCCTGTCGTAAGTAGGCTCCTTGGTGGAGGGAAAAGAGGAGTTTTGATTTGTCAGTGGTTTTAGCGATCCGAAGGGTTCTTTTTGCCCAGTCGATGGTTGGGTTGGCCTTCTGAAGCCAAGGGATTCCAAGGAATACGTTATCCTTGCTCAGGTGCATGACATGGCAGGTGATTTGGTGAACTAGGCCCTCTGTGGAAACAAAGAGGTTGGCAATGTATCGGATGGTTCCTTTAGTATTAATGGTTCCATCAGCGTTCTTGGCGTAAACGGGGTGGTCGAGTTTGGTCAGAGGGATCTTGTGTTTCTTTGCAAAGCCCCAGTCAAGGCAGCAGACATCTGCTCCGCTATCAATCAAGGCTCGAGTTTCAATGGTTTGTAGGGTGTGCGAGGGGATAATAACTTGTACTGGAATTTGCATGGAGTTCGTAATAGAAGTTACAGATACCGAAGCACTAGGGGACGTAGACGTTGTGGCAGGTCCCCTCTTTAAAAACCCTGAGAAAATGAAACTCTTCTGACTGCCATGCCGTCCTCATCTTCGTCAGCATCATCCGGGATTTCTTCGAGCTTGGGAAGGTCTGAGGTAGCGACCACTTTGACCGCCGGTTTCTTTCCCTTGGAGAACTTGGGGCAATTGATGGAAAGGTGCCCACCTTCTCGGCAATGGAAGCAAAGATTGTTCTCGATGCAGCATTTTCGTTCAGCAGGGGTGAGCTTGGGGATGGGGGTAGTGCGTACGGCGTCTACATCCATAGCGTCGGGGTCGGGGGTAGATTTTGGGATAGAGTGGAGTCCATGAAAGACTTTTCCGCTCCCACGCTTTGCAAGGTCTCTTGCTCATTCTTTCATGGCTGCGAAGTGGGCGGCCTTGGTGTACCAGTCCTTGATCTTATCAGGGGGGGTTTCCATACTTTGAATTTTCCACATGAGAGGTTCTGGGATCCCAATGGCGTAGTAACTAATGAGGATGTTAGGGTCGGTGACCTTTGAGATGGCGACGTGGTTCTGGAAGCAGGCGGTATACTCAGTGAGCGAGGGGGAGTACTCCCTGTGTTTGTTCTTGACCATTTCGGTCGTGGCTAGCCAGTGCAAGCTCGAGGTGATGGTGTCCTTTCGGACGAAGGACTTGGAGAAGGAATTGCAGAAGTCAGCGAAGGTCCCAAGGTTGAGTGTAGCCTGAGCGAGAATCTTTTGTCTGAAAGTAGCGGCCCAGACCTTGGCCGATCCCTTCTTCATGAACAATAAGGCATAGGCTACCTTCTTGGCGTTGGTATCATAGACTTCGGAGTTAACAGCTAAGTAAAAGGTGACGGTCCCAAGCCAATCTTCAGCTTTGAAAAATGATCTGTCAAAGTCTTTGGGGGTTCCGAGACAAAGCTCAGTGGGTTTGGTAGTTGCTGTGGCCGGCATGGCAGGCTGGGGAGGAACGGTCAGGGGTGGATATGAGAGTGGGAATCCTCCAAAGGGAGGGTTGCATGCTTGTGGGGTTGGCGAGGGTGGGGTTGGTTCTCTGGGAATGGTGAGCTCAGAAGAGAACCGATGTCGAAGAGTGAGCTCTTCCTCTGGCCCGAAGAGGGTATCAAGGTCTAAGTCTGGGTTGGTGTCCGGGGATGACATAGTGTCTTGGGGGGCTTCCGACTCTGATAGGTCGGTAGGCGGGGGTTCTCGTGGTCTAGACCAACGAGGATCGATGGTGGGTCATTGGGACGCAATGGTGGTTCAAAGATTCGAGGGATCTGCTCACGGAGAGCATGCTCGAGAATCAAGGGGGTATTGGAGCTACAACGGAGGTAGTCCACATGAGATGGAAGCTTGATCTTTTGTTATGCTTTGCCATAGGCTAGGCATGATCTCAAAGGAGTCAAGCGGACTAGAAGTTGGAAGCTTGGACGACGTAAAGAACCTCTAGCCGTGGTGCTACTAGAGGGCTGCCCTTGCTATAGGAGCGAAGGGTGGTCAAGGACTGAGACGAGGGAATCAGATGAAGTCTGCAGGAACTTGTTAGATTGAGAAGATCAAGCTTAGAGTTACAGGTCGAGTACTACGGTTTAAATAGGCGAGCCGTGGTAATGGGATAGAACTGGATAGAACATAGTGGAACAAGGATGAGTCAAGTGTAGAACTTGATAGAACACCGAGGAACAAAGGTGAGTCAGCATTCACGAGGTATGGAAGCCAAGAGAACGTTGGAGAACATATGAATAATACAGAGGCAAAGATGTCATCGGGCAGGGCTCGAACAGCAAGATGAACAGACAAGGGTAGGCATAAGGTCAAGGAAAACGTAGTAGCAAGGGAGAAAACAGGGAAAATGTAACAGGTGCACCACATACAGTGAAGCCAAAGCCCCACATCCAAGCCTGATCTCCAACATTTTGGAGATAGCCTCAGAGTTGACCTGGTTTTAACAACATTGGAATGTACAAGTTCCAACCAGTGATAATTATACCAGAAGCTGCTAGGAAATGGATTTTCATGCATCTTTCCTATGATGCAAGGCTCACAAATCAGATCAGCAGCAGTCTTGACATCAAGGTGCATGCCTGTGACCAGCTTGCACTCAATGAGAGCCTTTACATC
>JBBPSV010001260.1:0-10146 GCA_038093795.1 Retiboletus fuscus | reverse complement strand
GGCAACTACTCACTCGCTAGATTGGATGCAACATGAATGATATAGTCTGTGAGAGTTACGAAAACACCAGCCTGATAATCACTTACTTCCTAGATTGGATGCGACAAGGACAAAATGGTCTGTGAGAAAGCTGTGAAAGCACTAATCTGACAGCCACCCACATACTAGATTGCATGCAACATGGATGATACAGTTGGTAAGAAAGTGGTGAGAGCATCAAATCTACAACCACTTACATCCTTGATTACATGCAACCAGGAAGATATAGTCTAAGACACCTGTGCATGCACCAATTCAACGATTACTCACATACTAGATTGGAGGCAACCAGGAAGATATAGTCTGTCAGACACCTGTGAAAGCACCAATTCGATGGCCACTCACATCCTAGATTGGATGTGACCAGAAAGATATTGTCTGAGACACCTGTGAAAGTACCAATTGGCTGGCCACTTACATACTTGATTTGAATGCAGGATGAGTGATAAGGTCTATGAGAGAGCTGTTAAAATGCAGATTTGATGACCACTCACGTCCTAGATCAGATGTGACCAGCAAGATATATACTGAGATACCTATGAAAACACTAATTGGATGACCACTCACTCGCTAGATTGGATGCAACATGGATGGTATAGTCTGTGAGAGAGCTGTGAAAGCATCAATTTGACAACACTCACATACTAGATTGCATATAACCAGAAAGATATAGTCTCTGAGACACTCATGAATGCACCAATGCGACAACCACTCACAGACTAAATTGAATACAACATGGACAATATGGCCTGTGAGAGAGGTGCGAAAGCACCAATTCGATGACCACTCACTTGCTAGATTGAATGCAACATGGATGGTATAGTCTGTGAGAGAGCTGTGAAAGCACCAATCTGCTGACTACTCACATACTAGATTGGTTGTGACAAGGAAGATATAATTAGAGACCTGTGGAAGTATCAATTTGACAACTACTCACAGGCTGCATTGAGTGCAACATGGATGATGTAGTCTGAGAGAGCTGTGAAAACACTAATTCGATGACCACTCACTTGCTAGATTGGACACAACATGGATATGGTAGTCCATGAGAGAGCTGCAAAAGCACCAATTTGATAACCACTCACATACTAGATTGGGTGCAACATGGATGATATACAAGTCTGTAAGAGAGCTGTGAAAGCATAAATTTGATAACCACTCACTCGCTAGAGTGGATGCAACATTGATAGTAGTCTATGAGAGAGCTGTGAAAGCACCAATTCAATAACCACTCACATACTAGATTGGATGTGATCAGAAAGATAGTGTCTAAGACACCTGTGAAAGCACCAATGTGGTGAACACTCACAGACTATGTAGATTGGGTGCAACATGGATGATATAGTCTGTGAGAAAGCTGTGAAAGCACAAATTTGACGACCACTCACATACTAGATTGGATGCAACCAGGAAGATATACACTGTCAGACACCTGTGAAAGCACTGATCCGACAACCACTCACATCCTAGATTGGATATGACCAGAAGATATGGTTTGAGATGGTGGGAAAGCACCAATTTGACAACCACTCACATCCTAGATATGATGCAACCGGGAAGATATCATCTGAGACCTGTGAAACCAATGTGATGATCACTCACTTGCTAGATTGGATGCAATGTGGATAATGTAGTTGGCAAGAGAGCTTTTAAAGCACCAATTCAATGATCACTCACATACTAGATTGGACATGACCAGGAAGATATAATCTCTGAGACACTTGTGAGAGCACCAATTTGATGGTCACTCACATACTAGATTGGATGCAACATCGATGATACAGTCTGTGAGAGAGCTGTGAAAGCTCCAATCCGACAACCACTTACATCCTAGATTTGAAGCAACCATGAAGATATGGTCTGAGACCCATGAAAACACTAACTTGATGACTACTCACAGGCTAGATTGAATGCAACATGGATGATATAGTCTGAGAGAGCTGTGAAAGGACCGCTTTGATGACCACTCACTCGCTGGATTGGATATGGCCAGGATGATATAGTCTGTGAGACACCTGTGAAAGCACCAATTTGACGGCCACTCATATACTAGATTGCATGCAACATGGATGATATAGTCTGTAAGAGAGCCATGAAAGCACCAATTTGACAACCACTCACGTCCTGGATTGGGTGCGACCAGGAAGATATAGACTAAGACACCTGTGAAAGCACGATGACTCACAGGCTAGATCGGATGCAACATAGATGATATAGTCTGAGAGAGCCACGAAAGCACCAATTCAACGACCACTCACATACTAAATTGGATGCAACCAGGAAGGTACAATCTGAGACAACTGTGAAAGCACCAATTTCGACGACCACTCACTCGCTACATTGAATGTTACAAGGATGATTGTCTTTGAGAGTTATGAAAATACCGATTCGACTACCACTCACTCGCTGGAGTAGATGAGACAAGGACGAGACAGTATGTGAGAGAGCTGTGAGAGCGCCCATTTGATGATCACTCACTCGCTAGATTATGCAACCAGCGTAATATAATCTGTGAGAGCTCTGAAAGCGCCAATTTGCTGACCACACACCCTCTAGATTGGATGTGACAAGGATGATATAGTCTGTGAGAGCTGTGGACGTGCCAATTCGAATCACTCACAGACTAGATGTGATGCGACAAGGACAATTATACTATGAGACAGGTGTAAAAGCACATCAATTCGATGATCAATCACCATCTAGATGAACGCAACAAGCACGAGACATTCTGTGAGAGACGTGCGAAAGTACTGATTTAAGATGCCTCACTTCCTAGATGCGATACGATAAAGAGTGATATAGTCTGTGAGGGCGTTGTGGGCACACTGATTCAATGATCACTCACAACCTAAATGGGATACATCAAGGACAATAGTTTGTCAGACACATGAAAACGCAAAATCAACCACTGGCAGAACTCACGGCCTGTGAGCGCCAATCTTTTTGTCAGACAACTGCCAGTGAAGCAAGACACAAAATTCGACTTGACTCGCCGTTTATCATACGTATCCTTCAAACTTGCACTTATCTCTGCAACCCAATAGTGAGGGCTCAGCTTGCTCCGACTTTGTGGTGTAGAACTAACAGGTTTATCGATCAGACCTTGGCGTGGGGGCCTCTTGTGACACAGCCGGCCCTGAACTTCTCCCCTGGCTAGCGCCCACTGCACCGTATCTTCTCGCCATGACGACTACGGTGACAGCCAGCCGCAATATGACCCGATTGGGCCAGAGGGAAAGGTGCCGTCCCAACAGACATTGAAAAGAAGAGGAAAGCAGTATACGCTGGCAGATACGACGCTCTGGAAAAAACAGTATCGACAAAGCATCGTACTGAGGCTGGGTTTGGGCTTGCCGACATCATCGAGGCAATTCAGGACGTCGAGGGATTGACATACCGACCGCGCGCACCGCAGAGACATGGCAAGTCTACGAGCTCATGTTATCAGCCGTGCACCAGACCCTCGGTGATCAGGCTGGGGATGTTATTCGTACGGATACTGATTTAAAAACCCTCAAAAATGAGAACTTGAAGAAATTTGATAAGAAAAAGGAAGTCGAGGATATCTTAGGTGGTATTTCAAACGACGTGTCCTCCCAACTTGTTGCTCTGTCGAAGAAAATAACTGACTAGGGTGACGAAGGCGAACAGATGGTAGACCCAGACATGGAACGGAAGGACGCAGAGATTGACGAAGAAATTGATATTGCGGCCGTCTTCGATGACCAAGAGGAAGATGATGAGGGGGGTTACGAAATTCGCGACTAGACCAACGAGGATGAGGAAGAATGTGAGGAGGAGTCAAAGGAAGAAGGCAAGGGAGAGCAAGATGTCGATGCTAACGAGTTCGTTATCGGTGGATCTTCCGCGGCCTTGCAAGCAGGGAAAGTCAAAACAGACTAGGATGTCATAGTCTGCCAGTGGCCGTGTACCAAGCTGATGCGAAGCGATGCGGGTGAACAGGTGAACGTGGAGGTGGCGATGTGGGAGAAGGCCTGGTGTTAGGTGGTTTCTAAGAGAGCTGGCAGGAGACCGACAAGTTGAGAAGACTCACGACAATGCAATGGATATCGACGTAAATGAGGTCACGGCAGCGTGGTGTCCAAGACATCAACTCTTGCGCCAGGTTCTGCAGTTCAACCGAAGATGATCACTGACCCTCGAGAGTATGGCATTCAGTCAAAGGGGCGACTGATGAAAATGCAAGCTTCCTGACGAGTCTTTCAAAGCATTTTCGGAAGGGCTTCGAGGAAATCCACATCCCTTCGCTGAAGAAGCACGCCGGCAGTGAGGATAAGCTGGTTCCATGGGATGTCTGCCTGCAAAATTCAATTGTAAAAACAACCATCCACGGCTACATCAAGCGGAACCAAAGCGGAACGGCGTGAAGCTGTTTCCAATATCCATCCACCGGTTAAAATTCGTCTACTCGCACTCAATTGGACTCTGGGCCAACCGCAAGTGACACTGCTTCGAGTCTGCGGAGATCATATCTTTGATCGCGGCGACAAACACCAGACTTTACGAGCCGACAAGGTCGAGAAGTCGCAAGAAGACGTGCCAAGATTCAATGGTGGTTCATCGATCAGCGTTAACAAGCTTGAGCTTCAACGGGGGCGGCTCGGGGGAATCATGCGGATGACTAATAAACTATGCGACGTCACGGTTCTGTGACTTCTGTCCATCGACACTTCTGCCATACAACCACAACAGCGATTTCATCCGTATGACTAGACAAAGAACTTACAACCGAAGACGAGGACGGGCAGTTACTCCACGCATTAGGTGTTTTTTGGGGAGATTTGGGGCGAAACAGACGAGTAGCTTTTCCGGGCCTTGGACGAATCTGAAGAAATTTTGTTAGTTACTCCGGTGAGCAGTTGAAGTCCAACAATACCTCATCGAGCATGTCCTCATAGTTATCAGCACCACCGTGATGCCTTTTTCTCAGGTTGACCAAAGATATGTTCAGGAATCCGAACGGGACCTTTGAACCTGCTTATCAGATGAGAAGCACACGGAGATCGAGGCTCTTGGTCTCGCCGAAGATTGTACCCCACCCATGGCGATGCCTGTCCGTATACGCCCGTCAGCGTTTATTTAATCCTACCCCCAAGTAAAGATCGAAGTGGCCGAACTGTTGATCAACCAAAAGACGCGGAACCTGCACCATTTGAAAGCACAGCGGAACATGTTCAATGCTCGAGGTACGTGCCACCACCCCTCGCGTGAACAGGTGACGAGCAGGATGCTAGCGAGGTCTAAGAGTTGCAGCTACTTCACGAGCCGGCGAAGTCGTCAAGGCGATGGTCAAGAAAAAGACGTTGGTCAAGATCCAACCCGAGGGAAAGTACAGTACGTATCAACTTTTGATCGCTCATGTTGCGGTTTCAGTCGTCGACCTTGACTCTGACATCAACGTCACTGCGCTCCCGCCCCGAGTTGCAGCGCGTCGCATTCCACTCAGACAGCTACACGATTTAAGAGACACTCCCGAACAAGGTTGACCAGCTCGTTCCCTCATGATGGTAGATAAGGTGCCAGACAGTACCTACGGGATGGTGGGTGGGCTGGGAAAGCAGATCAAGGAGATCAAGAAAGTCGTCGAGTTGCCCGTCGAGTATCCTGATCTCTTCGAGGCCCTTGGGATCGTGCATCCCAAGGCAGTGCTCTTGTATTGACCGCATGGACGTGCAAGGCGCTGCTCACGCGTGCGGTAGCGCATCACGCAGACTGCAGGTTCACTTGAGTGTCTGAGTCCGAATTGGTGCAAACGTATGTTGGAGATGGGAGTCTGGAGCACGCGCTGAGCGTCATTCTCATCGACTCGATCGACTCGATTAGGAGTTCATAAGGTTCAATTCGAAGTAGAGTGTTCCCTCTATTGCGTCTGACTCCTCTTTAGGTCTTTCGTGTCGTGAATGTAATGTTCGCCGGAGAATGTGGGACTGGAAGAGTTTCCTTATTATCCAGTAGCCTAGTTATCGGCCGATGCAAGAAGTTTCAACGACACGGTCCGGTGGTACAGTCTGAAGTTCTGGGATACACCCAGCCTTGACGAGGGGTCTAAGACATGCATGAATGTCAACACCGAGTAATCTAAGTGGGTCTGGAAACTAGAGAAGCATCCTCATGGCCAACTCCGGCATTGCTATACACTCGCGTACGTTTTTAATTGATTAATCGTTCCAACTCATCCCGAAACCGCCATGCGGTGCGCTCCCCTACCTCCTGAGATCCACGTACCAGCGATATCCTTCTCCTGCGGGATCCGGCCCATGAGATGTCATACATTGTTGGAACGGCTATAACCGTTCCTCCCTCAGTGATCCACCAGCCAACTCTCTTACGAATGGTACCGAAAGGTCGAAGCACACGACCGTTTTCCCCTCGTCGTTTATCCGCATGTAAAATGGCTTCAAAGTACTCGGGTAGTCCGTGACAAACGCCGGCCCCTTGACGAGAACCTCACCTAGTCATTTTTCTTGCTCGCTCCGCAGCCCATGACCCCACTTTGGCGCGAACGCAAACGGACGGGCCCGCGACGCGGTGGACGCGTGATACTTTTCGAGCTCGGAAATCGCCTGGGTGTAGGTGATCCGAGCCCATGGTTCCGAGGTTGCGACAGTCTCGAGACTCTTGGCACGTTCCTCTTGTCCAGTAATCCCTTTCGCGAGCAACGTGCGCTCGTCGCGTCCGGAACCCAGTGCTTCCTTGACGCAGGCCTCGACGAGCCCACACATGTCGTCAACCTCTCTCGTCCAAGCCCACTCTGCCTCGAGCACCCAAAATTCGGCGAGATGTTGGTTCGTTTGTGACTGCTCCGCACAGAAACACGGAGAGATCGTGTACATACGAGCAAGCGACGACGCGAGGGCTCCAAAATGAAGCTGGGAGGATACCGTCAGGTAGGCTGGTTTAGGGAGAAAATTCAATGCACGGATCCGGCATGGATGTTTCTTGGGATGTGGACGGGCGTGCGGGCGTAGACGAGGGTGCCACACGAAAGGTCTCACCTGCACCTTCGCAGTCGCTGGAAGTAAGGGTGGGGGTGTGTGCGTAGCAAAAATCGTGTCTCTATGTAGCTTTCGGTGAGCGGCGGCACGAGGTGAGCAGAGCGTCGTTGCTCGGGGTGGAACGTACCTCAAAAAAGGTATGGAGGGACTCGACGAGTGAACCGCGAAGACGAAATATGTCGGCATTTGCGTCTGTCCGGGGACGAAGGTGGGCATGGTCTTGGAGATACTCCAACGCGAGGGCTTGCTTTTAGATCGGGTAAACTTAGAGACGAGCGTGCGGGAACGGGAGCAACGGGGGTCGAACGCCTGAGGCTGACGTCTGGGTTGCACTCGCCGAGTATCTCTAGCGAGTCCACTTGCAGTTCCTGTGCTTGACCACCCCCTGGATTGGCTATGATGGTCCCGTCATGCGCACGCTTGCGCCGTTGGTCAAACTAGAGTGTTTGTATGCGTCAGAAGCAGAAGGATGAGATCACAGACAAAATACGTACCCATGAAGATTTCCATTCAGGCTGTTACTCAGGACCGTCTGGAGTCCCGAAGCGCAACTGCCGTCGTTGACGACCGCAAAAGTGATGTTCTTCTACCGTCTGACGGACTTGACCCAGCCATGGACATATACCTTGCTCGCGGTGTCCTGTGCTGAGGTTAATATTTGGCGGATGGTGGGAGGTACTGTAGTGTCCTCGTGAACCTCTTGAAAAACTTGAATACTGAAAATGTAGAACACAACCACCACCGCTTTCCATAGGTGGCTGTGTTCTGCATTTTGGATGTTTTTCAAGAAGTTCGCGTCGACAACGACTCGACATCAACGAAGACACCGCCTCTCACCATCCGCCAAATATTGGCCTCGGCACAAGACACCGCGAGCAAGGTATATGTCCATGGCACACAGTCGTATGAACTCAGCAATGTGACGATCTATGATGATTCGCGACAATTCGTGGGGCGTCGCCGATTTGCGGGTAGGTGCCGAATTGAGAGTAGGGGATGGTATGAGCAGTGTTCTTGGCCAAGGTCAAAAGGTTCGCCATCACATACCCAATTGACGTAGTGAGGTTGTGGTCCACGTGTAGATTCTGTACAGGAAGCTACCCGCAAACTCGAAAACCCAATTATTTATCGCTGGAGGAACAGATCCACACAGTGATCATCATACAGCTAGTAGTACAAGCCGGTTCTTTCTCCTCACAAATAGCTTGAAAGCCTGGCCCATGAGCGTCCCCATCTTTGACTCGGGCACTCCATCGCCCACTACGCCCGAGCAAACCGCTTCTCAAAAACACCTTTCATGTACTCCTAGATGACCAAGACATTCAATTCTCGACAATTGACTTGACTTCGCTACGAAGGAACGTACCGCATCGAAGGTAGCCTGGTAGCTCTGACGAGCCAAGAGGCGCCCAACGTAGGCATGGAATTTGGCATACTTTTCACTGCCCAATACTTTGAGCAATTCACTACCCTGCCCGACTGGATATTTTCCAAGCTCATTCGAAGTAGCGACCTTCAAGCGAGCAACGAACGGCGTAATGGCGATATCTGCAATGGTGTAGTGCTCTCCTACAGCATAGTTTCCAGCGACCGGCAAGATATCCTGGATCGCTGCGGCGGCTGCAAGGAGGTCTTCGTATCCCTCTCCACGCATGACGAACTTGTGGAATGCAGGAACGAATTTGGAACTGACGACCTCGATGAAGAATCTGACTTGTGCACGGAGAACAGGGTCCTTGGGCATAAGGTTGGCCCCTGGGAAGAGATCGGCGACAAATTCGACGAGGACAAGAGACTCGGCGAGCTTCACCGAGTCAGGAGACGGGTCCTCGGGAGGAACATCAGGACCGCCATAGGCGATAGCAGGTACCTATACGTGCAGGAGCTGACTCAAAGGTAGATCACTTAGCGAGCTAGAACGTCAAACTACCTTGCTTGCTGGGTTCACCTTGGGAGCATACCACCCAGGCTTGTTCTGTAGATCGATCTGGTACTGTTTGTATTTAGCGTTGGCCTCTGCGAGGGCCATCTCGACCTTTCATTCCAATTTAAGAATACGCAGTGCGACAACGCTTCAAAATAAACGCACCCTCTGTGCGTAAGGGCAGGTCTGACCCACGGGCACAAACCGGTCAGCGGCAGAGTAACGACGATCAGCACCGTCAACCTTACCTTGGCCGTGTACAAAGTGATTGAGCTCATGGTGGGAGTAAGTAATTCAGTACGAAGGTTACTCTGTTTTTCCTTGGGAGTATCCGCCTCTACTTATAAACTGCGGACTGATTAGAAAACATAGTTTCATTGGTCCAAGTTTGAACAGAAATGACCAATCCCATCAAATCGGAGTCTGACTGATAAGTTAATAATAACATATCTGTCAGCATCAGTGCCATCACCAATCTCCTGGCGTCATGCATCACTGGGAATCAAGATTCTCCAGCATTCCGTGCCAATGGTTCAGCGGCTTGAAGCTCACTGCGAATTGGGCGAGCACGTGACAGTTCTTATGAGACGGCGTGGGAATACACCAAGGCACCGCAATCTTGAACGTTTCAACTTCAAGCGGTGACTTGGGTGATCGGCCGTTCCTCAGCAAGTTCGGGTCCTTCAACAGCTAGCTCGAGCTCGTAAGTATCTACACTATTGATGATTTTCGAGTCCCTTATCTGACCCGAAGAACGACTGCACACCGCAGCGCCTTATCAAAGGTTCCCGATGAGGCCAAGGCCCTGCCGGGAACTTGATGACTTTGATCGAGTCCCCAACGTACAAATGATCAAGAGAAAAGTATGGTTACGGAGATGGTAAAGACAATGGTGACTGATTGGAACCCTCTAACATTTTGTTGATCGGAGGATGAGTTACAATGTTCAACGCAGCCTGAGGGGGCGGGCGGTTTCAACTGAGACCCGCAGATCCAGGATGTCCAATCCAAGTACAACCGGCGACCCAATCAAATAATCTATCGTCAACATCATGCTCCGTATCCAGGACCAGCATTCCGGATTCTCTCCTCTTCTATTAGTATCTCTTCGCCCACCATATTCTGCTTGACAGACGCGAAATTGCGGTCGTGGCGGTCCCGCTAGCA
>JBBPSV010001258.1:0-10159 GCA_038093795.1 Retiboletus fuscus | reverse complement strand
AGGTCGTCAAATTATACGAGGAGACATGAGTGGAAAGAACATACTATGATCAAAGCCTTGTCGGCTAAATCTACCTATAAAGTAATCTTCTTCCTCTTTCGAGAAGAATGGAATCGGAGGGATCTGGCAAAGATGTCCGTCGCTGAAGCGGACGAAGAACAAACAGACACACCTCTATGCCATCCCATGCGCCCATGTACGTCTCCCGACTACGCAAAAATGTCTTCGGAGGCGGACTCGCGACACTCCTCAATGTTCCTCTCAACGTGCGTCTAACATCTCTATTCAGCTCAGCAATAGCTTCAGACGTATTTTGTCCAAAAAAAACCTGATAAGCTAGCGTGGGTATCACCGGCAAGATCGACTCGATGGGTTGGAAGGCGTTCGCGGATGGCAGGTACTGGCAGAAATAAGAACATGGGCTCCAGGATAGTATCCATTAATCTACTCACTGGGATTGTCACGCCGACTACGGCAGAGAATACATCGGGGCGTCTCCTCGCAGCCTCGTAGCACAAGACCGAGCCCCAGTCGTGCCTTTTTTCGCAACGAGTTAGAGCATTTTACAAACGTGGAGCAGAGCGTACCCCAAGCAGATTGAAGATGAAATCCCAGAATGTTCCAGAACGCACGTCAAATCTCCAGTGATATCCGCCATGGTACTTGACGATTGGATGTCGGATGGGTGCGAGGAGCCTCCGAATCCGCGGACGTCGATGGCTACCAAGCGATAATTGTTCTGAAAGACATATGAAGGACGATCGTTTATCTGCAGGAAGAGAAGATACGAGATACCTTGAAATGCTCGATCTGTTGGCCCCAACTACTCCACAGACTCGGCCAGCCATGTAACATCAAAATGGTCGTTTGCGCAGAAGGATTGACATCAACATATTCTACGCAATGAGACCGCCTTGCGCAGCGCACATAGGTAGCAATGTACTCACCTATTGTAATGTTTACGGTCCGGCCGAGAACCTTGTCGACGGCTGGGCATGTAACTGCCTTGATATGATATTCATCTGGATTGAACTTTGCAGCGACAGCGAGGACACTTGCTGGGTTAGCTAGCAGTATGCTAGTGATGAACACGCAGAGTGCACGAAACATGAAGAAAGGCGAGGGCGGCCGAGGAGCGAGGCAACAAGACCCTTTATACTCTGGGAGACAAACTGAGACTCAAGCCGAAGGTATCGGCATTCCGTCTGTGGTCGTGTGACGTCATTTCCAGGAGGCGGTTGACTCTTGTTTTCCGACTACGGCTCCTTGAGATTCGCAGAATGCTGCGTCTGGTCGCAAGTCACGCAGTACTAGTATGAGTCCACCCCTTCCCTGCTACACAATTTGCTGTTTCAGTTTATGAAGCCATGGACCCCATCCGAGCTGCTGCTCCCGAGAGGAAGTGTCAAGGTAATGGCTAGTCACGCTGGGTGACGGAGAAAGCGGGTAGTACAATTTCTTTGACCTGCGCTCAGAGATGGGCTGCGAGAGAGAAGGGGAAAATCATTGAATTGTACTACGGAGTATGTTACAAGTTCATTGATGCACTAGGGGAGCCAATGCAGGATACGGGTGGATGCGAGGGCGATAGGCAGGCGGCAGCGCGCAGCGCTGTCCGGCTCCGGATGGACCTGGGCTAGGGGTAAGCTGCTTCCCCATTGGGTAGGTGTCCCTGGCCAACGACGCATGCAGTGATGACCGCAAGCCCAAGGACTAGGAGATGGACGGGAGAGAACATACTGGTCATCTAACCGGGGGTACACATAATGTGGTCACATTTTCACGTATCACACGGTCAGCCCGGGTTGACAATTGCACTATGTACATGGGCGGGCCTGCGGCAGGCTAGGGAGAGGAGAAGAGGGGGATTGTCGAGCAGGCCCGAGGATTTGTAAACAGCATAACAACAAGCGGGACCATTTGAATATACAATAATTGCGTGTGCTATACACATGCGGGTTCAAATAGATGCACTTTGGAGAACATTGTAGAGACAGGCAAGCCCATTAGCTGGAATTATATAACCTGCCAATATGCGAAGCAGGCCTGTCAGATGTCAAAGATAACTTGCCTGTACATGAGCGGGCCCTTCGTGAGTGACCTGCTACAGATGTGAGGGCCTGTCCAATGGAATTAGAAAACCCGCTTATACACAAGCGGGCCCACCTTGTGATGGTGGACAACCAACAGGTACACAAGCGGCCATTCATTGGTGACCCTGCTGCAGATGCGCGGGCCTGTATGACAACATTAGCGAACCTGCCTATATGCTGACAGGCCCTTCAGTGGCGGCTGTGCCAACACGGGCGGGCCTGTGTGATGAAATTGGAAAACCCACATCTACACGCGTGGGCCTGGTTGATGAACTTGAGCAGCTGGTTTATACACCAGCGGGCCCTTGGTGGATGCCATGCTGCAGACACTCGGGCCTGCCTGTGGACTTGGAAAGCCCGCTTATACACGAGCAGGCCCACCATAAATGAACCTGCTGAAGTCGCACGGGCCCTTCATGAGCACTATGATGCAGATGCAAGGGCCTCTCTGTGAACTTGGAAAACCTGTCTATACATGAGCGGGCTCGCCATAGATGATCCTACGGAAGATGCATGGGCCCTTCACAGGTACTATGGTGCAAAGTCTCAGGCCCGCCTGTGAACTTGGAGAACCCGCCTATACATGAGCAGGCTCGGCATAGACGATCTTGCTGAAGACGTGCAGGCCCTTCATGGATAACTATGCCAAAAATGCTCGGGCCTGCCTGTGAACTTGGACAACCCGCCTTTACACGAGTGGGCCCGCTATGGGTCATACTACTGAAGACGCTTGGGCCTGCCTAATGAAATTGAATAACCCACCTATATACCAGCGGGCCCACCAAGGTTGACTTTGCTAAGGACACACCGGTCCATCAGCTGAAATTGGAAACGCAGGATATACACAAGCAGGCCCATGATCAAGGGTGACCCTGCCAAAGACGATGGGCACGAGCAGGCCCACAGCAGGCCAGCAGATGGAGTTGAGGGTCAGTTCAACTGGGCCTGAGGATTCATAAATGGCATAAGAACCGGCAGGCCTGATTCAATAATGACCAATTGCTCATGATACATACATGCTGTTACGCTTGGCCCGGGTAGGGTCGAGCATAGACTCAAGGGTAAAGTCTGAGACTAGGGAGTACCAGCGTCTTTGACGCTACGGTACGACTGAGACCTTCAGGTGAGGTATCTGCTCATGGAGAGCATGCTCAGCATCAAAGGATACGATGAGTCCGAGGAGGACGAGTCTTATCCCAGTCTTGGGAGATCGAGCATAGGAGTTATCTCAAGAGTATGATTGAGTAGCTCTAGCTTAAGGAATACAAGCATAGGGACTACTGTTTATATACTTGGGCAATAGAAGGTCATGGAACTCTATGGAATGAACAGGTAGATGAGGAATGAAAAGAGATGTGACTCGGAGAAGTGGAAAGACCCAGGAGGGGTCAGAGTGAGTCACATCCGCTGCAGATCTGTCAATCAGTGTTGATCAGAAGCAGCTGTCAAGAAGCGATTATCATGAAACAAGAAGTGGTCAGAACGACCTGAAGCAACAATGACAGCGGTGTCATTAGTCGGAAATGAAATGTATGACACGGTCCGTGGGATAACAACCTACATGCCGTGCGAGACGAGTCTGGGTTGTGCCAGACGAAGTGGATAGCGATCCACTGAGACTAAGCTAACAAAGAAAGTAGAGAAAATAAACGAGGCCAGGTCAACTCGTAACATTACCCCCTTCTTACGCTCCTCAATGCCACTTGAGGATTTCTAGAGGTCGATGTAGCCCCCGTTTGGGGAACCGGTGATGTTGGCATAGGCCGTGTCATCCCACACATCATCTGTAAAGTCAAGCTCCAGCTTGTCCTGAATTTGGGACGCAAGCGAGCGAGGTCGCGGATGGTGCGACCGCCTCGACGAACAAGAGGAACTAGAAGAATGTGATGATGAGGATGGGGTGGCGGGGTGAGGATGACGACATAGTGGGCACTGGTTCTGGATATGCCCCGGACGCATGCAGAGACAAAATGGGCACTTGTACTCTGGGCAGTTGATGTGCCAGTGTCCAAGGCAGTGACAATGAAAACAGGACGTGTTGTATAGGGGGTGGTTGGGTGTGAGGCTGACCTCACCTTCATTCATAAGATGGACCCTCTCAAGATGATCAATGAGGTTTACCTTGCTAGGAGATAACGGAGAGGATGACGCAGATGGCGTCGGAGCAGCAGGCTCGGCAGGCAAGGGGACGAGAATAGTTTCGATGGGGAGAGGGGGTCGAATCGGGGGAACTGGGAGACCGACCTTGGCGAGGTCCTATGAATAGCGTTCAATGTCAGCAACGAAGTCCAGCATGTCGAGCTGGTGCATGGCTGATAGGAGGTACGAGCGAATGCGGTGGGCTACAAGATGGAGTTGGGTGGAGAAGAACTCCGATTGGGCATTGGCAGAAGTGAACGATGCGATGGGGTCAAGACGAGAGACCTGTAAAAAGGCTAAATACAAAGATTCGAGGGGAGAGTCTACATCTAAGTGGGCCTGCATGGTAGCAGCCAAGCGGGAGTCTTGGAGACGGGTTTGGAGGAGGTGTCCGGACTCGCATGACAGCGGGTCCGACCGAAGGGTGTATGCATAACGAGGTACATTGACGGAGAGAATGGTCTTGGGCTTCTCTTCCTCATCGAGGACAGAGGGCCAAGGGAGGGGTGTGGTGTTCCACCTGGGGGTGGCCGAATTACTGGGGTAGTCGTCGGCAAGGACCATGGGAGGGTGAATGGTAGGAACGGAGAGTTCCTGGGCAAGGGATGAAGAGTCGTCGACTCCCTCGAGCAGGGGAAGAGCGGAGTCAGTAAAGGAGGATTCGGTGAGGGAAGACTCGGTGGATGGGGAGTAAGACATGCTGCAGAATGTACGAAGGTCGGTAGAGCTCGGTTGGTGATTCTCACGTAGAGACCAGCGCGTAGAGTTCTAAGGAGGAAAGACCTTGGGATGAAGCTTCTTATAGCTTTGGAGGACTACTTGTGCATGTTTAAATTCTCGTTCGGGGAGCCAGGTGTCGTTGGTGGTGGTGAAGCCGTGCCAGTGGATGAGGAACTGTCGGTTGACAGTGGAGCCCTGGTGTCGTACAATCTTTTCAATTTCATACTGCTCTTCTCCATCAATAAGATCAGGCGGGGGTGATGGGAAGTTGGGACCGTGTACTGAATTTTCCTTGTAAGGCATGAGGAGTAACACATGGAAAACCAGATGTATTTTCCACGTTTTGGGGAGGCGGAGTTGGTATGTGATCAGGGACAGTACCTTGACAATGGTAAAAGGTCCTTCACGTTTCGGGGCAAATTTTGGGTGAGTCAGATTACGTTTCAAATTTCTGGCCTTGAGCCAGACTTGGTCGCCCTTCTCGAATGGAGTGAATGTCTTTTTGTTCCGAGAGGCCATGACTTGTCGAGCTAGTTCATGCGCAGCAAGGGCTTCTTGGCGAGCAGCGGTAAGTTCCTTGATGTGGTCTTCCACGGTGGGGAGGTCCGTGAGTGGGAGGACAGTGGGGACCGGAGTGGGTTCGTATCCCATCATTAGGTAAAATGGGGATTTACCGGTGATGGAATGAGGGCAGTGATTGTGGGCAAATTCAGTGTGGATCAGCCGATCTGCCCATGTGGTGGGGTTGTTCCCCGCAAAGATCTGCATGTAAGTCTTGAGTTCCTGGTTGATCTGCTCAGTTTCCCCATCAGTCTGGGGGTGATACGTGGTGGATAATGCAAGGGAACATCCGAGAAGCCTACCGAGTTCTTTTGCGAAGCGAGAAGCGAATTGGGGGCCTCGATCAGAGATAATCTTCTCATAGAGTCCGAATCTGGGGTAAACTTTCTTAAAATAGAGGACCGCGACATCCTCCGCAGTGGCAGTTTTGGTAGTAGGGCAGAAAACAGCCCCCTTCGAAGATGCGAAGTCGGCCCAGACTATTACAGCCGTGAAACCGTTGGACTTGGAGAGATCTGTGATCATATCGCAGGAAATCTGTTGAAAGGGGCAGGTGGCGGTGGACTTGTTGGGGGTGAGTGGAGGGGTTGTGGGGTGCGTGTTGACCTTGTGCTGCTGGCAAAGGGCACAGCCCTCAACATACTTGCGAATGTACTGGGCCAAACCAGGCCACCAGAACTCGCTCGCAACGAGCTGTCGAGTCTTAAGGAAACCCGGGTGACCAGCAGACTCATGATCATGACAGCGCCAAAGAATGGACTGACGCAACCCAGCAACAGGAGGAATGTAGATGCGACCTTGATAGGTCAGAACACCTTCATGGAGCTGCCAATCGCTAAGGCGGGAACGAAAGGCGAGAGGGATGGAGCCATCAAAGGCTTGGAGCATCTGGAGAAAGAGGGGGTCATCTTTCGACGTGGTCGTGGAGAGCCGAGTCAATGAGGCGGACAAAGATGGAGTCCAGGAGGAGGACTGTCTGGGTGTTGTCCAGCATATGGGCAAGGAAGTCAGGGCGATGGGATAGGGCATCGGGACCAGCGAGGAGAGACCCTGGGACATGGATCATTTTGTAATCAAAGTCTGCGAGGTCTAATAACCAGCGGGCTTGTTGACGGTTGAGATTCTGGGGGGCTCGGAAGTATGTAAGGTTTTTGTGGTCAGTGAAGACTTGAATTGGCGTGGAAGAGCCGTGAAGGAGGTGATGCCAAGATTTCAGGGCACGGATGATGGCGAGAAGTTCACAATCATGTTGTCATAGTTCCGTTCTGCGGGAGAGAACGACTGGGAGAGGTATGAGCATGGGTGCCAAGCACCGTTCTCATCGGTCTGTAAAAGAATGCCACCTGTGGCCATGCCGGAGGTGTCGGTTGCAATGGCAAAGGGTGCACTGGGATCGGGTAGGCAGAATACAGGTTTGGAGAGGAAGAGTTCCTTAAGATGAATGAATGCAGCTTCCTGCGACGAATCCCAGCGCCAGGGTTGAGTTTTCTTTGTTAGGTCAATAAGGGGACGAGTGATGGTGGAGTAGTCCGGGATGAATTGCCTGTAGTAATTGGCAAATCCGAGGAAGGACCGGACTTCTTTGACTGAGGTCGGGGCTGGCCAGGAGGTGATTCCGTCAAGCTTGACGGGGTCCATGGCAAGCCTACCAGGGGAAAGAACCATGCCGAGATAGTCCACTTGCTCCGTGGCAAAGGAGCATTTAGACAGGCAGAGGTGGAGGTCAAGTTCTTCCATCCGTTGGAGGACTCTTTTAGTCCATTCGGTATGGAGTACTTTGTCAGGGGAAAAGATGAGGAGGTCGTCCATGTAAATGACGAGCCATCCCTCGGAGATCATGTCTTGGAATGAGTCGTTCATAAATCATTGGAAAGTGGCTGGGGAGTTGGTCATTCCGAAGAACATGACCATAGGTTTGAAGAGGCCCTTGTGGGTGAGGAAGGCGCCTTTCCATTGGTGTCCTTCTTTGATCTGGACGTTGTTGTAGCCCCATCGGACATCAAATTTGGTGAAGACCTTCATGTCTTGCACCTTATTAATAAGGTCGTCAATCTGGGGTAGTGGATATGTGTCTCGGATGGTCTGGTCGTTAAGCTTACAGTAGTCCATGCAGGGCCGGAGTTTGGGGTTATCATTGGGGTCGAGTTCTTTCTTCTGGACGAAGAAGAAAGGGGATGCCTGGGGGGAATTCGAGGGGTGGATAGCACCAGACCGGAGGTTCTCTTCTAGGAAGGCTTCAGTGGCGTCATGTTCCCGTGGGGATAGCGGGTATAGCTTGCCAATCTTGGGTTCAAAGCCTTCTTTAAGGTTAATCTCGTGGTCGTAAGTCCGTTCTGGTGGGAGTTGTCCAATTGGTCATTCTTCGAACACCTTTCGGAACTGCTCGTACTCCGCTGGGAGGGTGACCTCAGGTTTCTTGTTGAATTCCACTTGTGCGAGTTGCATGGTGGAGGTGATCTTAGCGATAACCGGAGACCCTAAAGGGTAGAACCATGACCCACACCGTTGGATCCGGCCTATGTGATAGTGGTCGTGAGCTCTTTGACAGAACTCACTCTCCGATTCCTCGTCAAGATATTCATAGAGTCGGGCATGATCAACACAGTTGACCTTGACTTGGCATGGGGGGGTCCAGTTGAAGCTGGGTCGCTTGAATTGATCACTATATGTAGAGGTAGCGACGTTGTGTTCCTGGAAAAGAACCTTGGATTGGTTGCAGGATTCAGGGATGTTGATCGTCTGTTTGAACCAGTTGATCTTTGGGTTGGTGGAGCGGAGCCAAGGGAGTCTGAGGATAACGTTCTCACTTCCACAAGACATAACGTGGAAGAGAACCTTCTGAGTAATCCCTCCAGTGTTGGCGTAGAGGGTACAGGTGAACCGGATGGCTCCGTGCAAGTTACTGGATTGGTCAATGTTCCGAACTGAGATGGGTTTCAGTAATCAAGTGATGGGAAGCTTGTGTTTTCGCACGAAGTCCCAGTCAATACAGGAGATGTCGGTGCCACTGTTGATCAGGACGCAGGTGTCAATGGCTTTGAGGGTGTGCACAGGTACAATGAGTTGAACTGGGATTTGCATAGATTTGCGAGTCTCAGATACTAGTACATTGGCACACCTAGGAGGAGTCCACGTTGATGGGGTCCTCTGTTCTAAAAATCCTTTTGAGAGAAGGAGATCCTAGCTACTGACTCGACTTCGTCATCATCCTCGCAGTCAGCCAGCTCAGGAATGTCATCCTTCTTGACTTTTCAGGTTTTCTTGGGATTCTTCGCAGAATCATAGACCTTGCACTCCTTTGCCATATGGCCAGTCTGGCGGCATCAGAGGCAGTGGCCTTCCTTAAAGCACTTCTGCCTTTCAGCTTCTGTGAGTTTGGGAGGGAGGCGAACCGCATCAACGTCCATGGTGTCGGGGTCCTTTTCCTCTTTCTTAGAATACGTTGGTACATACGAAGTACCAGGTTTCTTGTGTTGCTGTGCGATCCCTCAGGCCCGTCGGCGGTGAGAGTCGAAGAGAGCCACCTTCTTGTACCAGTTGGTGACTTTAGTAGGGGGGTTCTCCATCCGGAGAACATCAAACATCAGATCTTCGGGTATACCTGCAGAGTAATAGGAGACTAGTACCGAATCATCGGTTACTCCTGCGGCGGATACCTTGGACCTAAATTGGGCAGTGTAATTAGCTAAAGAAGGGGAAAACTCGCCCTTCTTTCCTGGGATCATTCACTTGGTAGCAAGCCAAGTGAGCGCGTTGGTAACTGATTTTGAATGGGAGAAAACTCCTTCGAAGTCAGCAACAAAGTCGGACCACTTCCCGAGGGAGAAGCTTCTGCCTGAGATTTTGGTTTCTCAGAAGGTATCGGCCCATGTGGATGCTGTACCTTTCTTCATGAAGGATAGTGCATAGGCAATTCGCCTAGCATCATCGTTGTAGGTTTCTGTGTTGATGGATAGGTACAATTGTACCGAGCGTAGCCAGGGTTTTGCTTTCGTGAGGTTTCCGTCGAAGTCCTCAGGGACTCCAAAGCGGATTTCTGTGGGCTTGGTTCCCATAGTAGGGGTCTGGGGTTGGGGGGTGGCTGGTGCTGTGGCTGGGAATATACAACCACTTTGAGCGATTGGAGTCGGTGACGGTGGGGTGGGACTGCGAGGGATAACTGCTCTGGCTGAGAGCTGGTGAGACAGTAGTCTGGAGAGTTCTTGTGAGTCTGCTTCCGTGGATGGGGAGCGTAGTTCGAGGTCAAGGTCGGGGTTATCAGAGCCTTCGGTGGAGACTTCTGAGTCTGATGATTCTGAGGATTCAGCGGCTTGCTGTTCAGTGGCTCTCCACGAGGTGGAGATCGGTGGTGGTCTTGCTGAGGAGGAGGGTCTACTCGATGGTAGCCGCGACGTGGTAAGCTAGAGCTTTTGTTATGCTTGGCCCGGGTAGGGTCGAGCGTAGACTCAAGGGTAAAGTCTGAGACTAGGGAGTACCAGCGTCTTTGACGCTACGGTATGACTGAGACCTTCGGGCGAGGTACAGTGACCTCAAAAACCCTTTCCATAACTAACCTTGACAGCAGTGCACAAAGCACACTGCCAGACACTGTGGGAATTTTGCTTAGCTTTGGTGGGGTTATAAATAGTACTCACTCTTGGCTACAG